>SJXQ01001335.1:30878-167599 GCA_006408695.1 Aepyceros melampus | reverse complement strand
GGTTTTGCTGTGAAAAGAAAAGGAGGTGACAGTTGACTGGTTGGGGAACTCACCATCCCAGAAAGGAAATTGGATGGTGGCATTGCCACCATCCGCCTCCTGGCCCCTGCTCCGGCACACTCGCGTCTCCGCCCGTGCCTGCTGGCCCCGCCACGGTTAGCAGAGCCAGTGGTCCGCTCCGCAGGCGGGCGGCCTGCAGCTGGCCTCTCGCGGCTCTCATTCTACAGGCAGCGCTCGACGGACCGATGCAAGCCAAACGATGACCAGTTGTGGCCAGCAGCCCTTGAACGTGCTCGCCGTCCTCTCGTTGCTGATTTCCGCAGGTAGGACCCCCCCGCCTGGGATGCTCAGCGGGAGGTGGGTGGTGGGGGCGGGGGATGCGCAGGGACAGGCGGTTCCTTCCCGGGGTCACTGCTAGCCCAGCCAGAGTTGTGGGTGCTGACGGGACTCACCCTCGAGGAGCTAACGTTCGGTGAGGCCCCATGTGTGCCTGTCTTGGGGAGCTCCGCAGGAAGATTCTCGAGGATGCTGTGGGGGTACCGCAGGCTGCCATAAGCCCTAGGAGAAGCCCTTATGTGCAGTGAGTTCTCTCCTGGGCCTGGCAAGTCAAAGTCAGGCAATGTTGTAGTCGCCTCATTGCGCAGAGGAGGAAACTGAGGCTTGGAGAGGGAACTGGCCAGCCTGAGATGGCACAGCTGGAGTAGCGGCTGGATTCCAACCCACGCAGCATCCTGCCAGGTCCCCCACTCCAGCACCCGTCAGTCTCCGAGGCCCGCCCCTCCCCCATCCCAGAAGGAGGGCTCTCACGCACCCCTTCACCAAGAGGAACAGAAACCACGTCCTTCATTTGCTTCGGGGTGAAGCTGGCCGCCTGGAGAAGGGGCACCCGCCTCTGCCGTCAGGGCTGGCCCTGCTCTCGGCAAGGCGCCTGCTGGCTCTGTGTCTCTCCCTCTGTCTGCGTGCCTCTCTGTTTCTTGGTGTCTCCCTCTGTCCTGCCCTCCCTCTGCCCTGTCCCTCTCCCCCTCTTGCCCTTGTCTCTGTCTCTTTCTCAGGCAGGCATGCACGTAACCCCTCCTTGCCTCTTGCTCTGACAGGGTTGTGGGTGCCAGCCTGCAGCTTCAGGTCCCTTGCCCCTTTGCTGGCCGTTGTGGCTCAGAAGGAGGCCATGAAGAGCCCCTGGGATGGCAGAGCCCAAGCCAGGTCAAAGCCAGGGGTCTGGGAGTGGCCACCGTGCAGAGAACTCCTTCCCCTCGGCGGCTTTCCTGAGTGTTAGTGCTTCTCGTCCCTGGAGGAGAGGGACTCCTCACCCATTTACAGATGAGGGAGCTGAGGCTCAGGCCAGGACAGAGACCAGGCCCAGGCCACGCAGTCAGAGAACGCAGTCACCTGGCTGTTAACTGACAGCCCTGCAGACCCTGAACTTTGCAAATAGGGAGAATCACGGTCCCCGAGAGAGTGGCTGTCCCCTGGGTGTTCCCTCTCTGCTTGGGCCCCTTTTCCTGGTGACTCAGGATGCACTGGCCTCCTAACCACTATCCCTCTGCCGTCGGGGCCCAGGGCCCTGCTGTGCCCGTGCCTGAGGCCAGAAGCATGGTCCTTTGCTGTCCTCTCTATTGCTTACCCCCTCCCTGCCCTAAGTGGGCCCTCTGTACTGTTCACGGGTGCTCCTTGGGGCCCCCAGCCCCCGGGAGACCACTGACCTCCCGTTACCAGGGGCAAGGAGGCCCAGAGAGGCCCTGATGGCTCAGGTGGTCCTGCACGTTCCAGGGGTCAGACCAGTGTCCCAGCTCGGGGCCCAGGCGCCTCGGGCTCCCTCACACTCTTCCTCAGGAGGCAGCAGTGGCCTCTGGTCTCTGTCAGGTGGTCAAAGCAGGTGGCACCAGCCCTCCAGGGTGGCCAGGGTGAGCCTCCAGGGACTTGTCTGCATCCCCTCCCCACCTCCATGGCGGCGCTTCCAGCTTCTCCAAAGCCCGGCTCAAAGGTCCCTTCCCAGCTCTGCCCCTTCCCTCCCCGGGTCCTGCAGCCACAGCCTCTCAGCCCAGCCTCAGGACCCCAGCTGGTCTTCCTGACTCCCCAACTGGAGTTGCTGACACACTCAGCCCCTGTGAGCTGAGTGTGAGCCGACCTCCCCCCCCCGACCCGCTCACCACCACCGAAGATGGAGCTTTTTCATTGACCAGAACACGGCCCAGAACAGTGGCTAGGATTTACTTCCTGCCTCTGCCCCGCGCCTCCAGCCTCTGGTAGGCTGTTTCTCCAGGCCTTGGGTCCCAAACCAAGTCTTTGCGTCCCCTGCAGGTCCTGCTAAGACTCAGACTGTGCCCCTCCCCCAGCTCCCACTCCAGAGTTTGTGTCTCAGAATGCAGGGCTCAAAGCGCTGCATCTGTGATGAGTCCCTGGGGGATGAGGACGTGGCAGGTCGGGGACCGCACCTCAAGACCGATGTGCTCAGCCTCAGTTTTCTCCTCTGTACCTGGGAATGCAGGAGATCAAGTGAGATGGTGAATTCACCAAAGGCTTCCTTAGTGACTTCTGTGTCCTTAAGATGGTCTTCTTTTTTCCCCAAGGCTGAGAAGGGGTCCTGGAGAGCTCCCCTGTCTCCTGAAAGGCTGGGACCCTTCTCTTGCAATGGTCCTGCCCATCCCCACAGAGGAGGGTGCTGTACTTTGAGGAAGGGTCCCGGGATTTCACGAGGCCACCCAAGCCAGCCTCGGCGCCCCAGTACATGAGACCCACCCGCCCACCGGTCAGCACCACCCGGCTGGGATCCCCTCGCCAGCCCTGGGCGCTGGCAGCTGTGTGGGCTGGAGTCTAATAACCTCTCAGCAGAGACAGAGCTTTCAACTAACAGGCGCTTCTGCAGAACCGGAGCCTTTGTGGTTGGAGAAATGTATTCAGCCTACGAAGCCCCTTTTGAGCGATACAAATTAGATACAGCAGTCCCTTTTATGAAGATACTAATTAAGCTGGAGACAGCGGGCTCCAGGTTTTTTTCCATTGTTCTATTTGTTCAGGCTTTCACTCCTGTTTATCACCATTGGCATGACTAGTAAATACTGTCCTGGGCTTAGACGGTGTCACCAGTAGCTGAACACCGATCTCTGGCCTTGAGTCAGGGGAATGAGGGTCCGAGGCCAGGGAAGCTTTGTCACCGATTGTTGATGGTCTTTTGTGTGTTGGAAGATGAAGAGGTAGAAATTGTGTTTAAATTCAATGGTCTAGGGACTGAGTTATTTATGATAAGAGCTGGGGCCACCAAGGCAGCCCCTTGGGGGCTTCTGGTTCTAGGGTGTCAGTTTAGTTGAAACTAAGACACAAGGGGATGCTGCTTTCTCCACAAGCAGGACCTGGTTCTCACACCCCTGTCGCTCACCAGCCAGGCCAGCCTGGACTCGGCGAGCCCACCACCAAGTCCGCCCAGTAACGGAGGAGCGGAGAGGGTCCTGGACCTCGGATCCAGGCAGGCCTGGATTGGATTCCCCCTCCACCACCTCTATCCGGCTCAGACAGGTCACTGTAGGCCTCCGAGCCTTGGTTTCTCCATCTGTAAAGCGGGATCTAAGACCTGCCTCTTAAGATGGCCAAGTGGATTAAATCCAATCGAACCGCTGAAGCACACAGTAGGTGCTTAGTTCATGTTGTTCCCTGCTAATTGGATGCCTGCTGTATGCAAAACCCTGGGAAAGGATGTCCTTGAGGCTAAAATCAGCCGGGCCTGCAAGGAGCTCCCAGGGGGCAGGATGGTAGCCCAGGGGGGCCTAGGAGGTGTCAGGAGCAGGCTTCCTGGAAGAGAGGAGGCTCACACTGGGCCACAGAGGCCTCCTGGCGAGGGAAGAGGCAGCAAGACCCTAAAATAGGCCAACCAGGCTCTGCCCACGATCCTCACGGACTGACGGGTGTCTTGGGCCAGCTGGGCCTGGGGAGGGACCCCCACCAAGCCCAGTGACTCTGTTTTCCAGTCTTGTCCGCGCATTTCCGGGTCTGTGAGCCGTACACAGACCACAAAGGCCGCTACCACTTCGGCTTCCACTGCCCCCGGCTCTCGGACAACAAAACCTTCATCCTCTGCTGCCACCATAACAACACAGTTTTCAAATACTGCTGCAACGAGACAGAGTTCCGGGCGGTGATGCAGGCAAACCTCACGGCCGGCTCCGAGGGCTACACGCACAAGTGAGTACCACGCTGGGCCCCGTCAAGCCAGGGTGCTGCCGGAACACCCCAACCTCCAGCCAGCTCTGGAATAATCAGTGTGAGGACGGGTGGGCCTGGAAGGAGCTTATGAAAGTCTTCAGGTGACAGATTTGTGTCTCAGAATGCAGGGCTCGAAGCGCTGCGTCTGTGATGAGTCCCTGGGGGATGAGGACGTGGCAGGTCGGGGACCGCACCTCGAGACCGATGTGCTCAGCCTCCGTTTTCTCCTCTGTACCTGGGAATGCACGAGATCAAGTGAATGGTGAATTCACCAAAGGCTTCCTTAGTGACTTCTGTGTCCTTAAGATGGTCTTCTTTTTTCCCCAAGGCTGAGAAGGGGTCCTGGAGAGCTCCCCTGTCTCCTGAAAGGCTGGGACCCTTCTCTTGCAATGGTCCTGCCCATCCCCACAGAGGAGGGTGCTGTACTTTGAGGAAGGGTCCCGGGATTTCACGAGGCCACCCAAGCCAGCCTCGGTGCCCCAGTACATGAGACCCACCCGCCCACCGGTCAGCACCACCCGGCTGGGATCCCCTCGCCAGCCCTGGGCGCTGGCAGCTGTGTGGGCTGGAGTCTAATAACCTCTCAGCAGAGACAGAGCTTTCAACTAACAGGCGCTTCTGCAGAACCGGAGCCTTTGTGGTTGGAGAAATGTATTCAGCCTACGAAGCCCCTTTTGAGCGATACAAATTAGATACAGCAGTCCCTTTTATGAAGATACTAATTAAGCTGGAGACAGCGGGCTCCAGGTTTTTTTCCATTGTTCTATTTGTTCAGGCTTTCACTCCTGTTTATCACCATTGGCATGACTAGTAAATACTGTCCTGGGCTTAGACGGTGTCACCAGTAGCTGAACACCGATCTCTGGCCTTGAGTCAGGGGAATGAGGGTCCGAGGCCAGGGAAGCTTTGTCACCGATTGTTGATGGTCTTTTGTGTGTTGGAAGATGAAGAGGTAGAAATTGTGTTTAAATTCAATGGTCTAGGGGACTGAGTTATTTATGATAAGAGCTGGGGCCACCAAGGCAGCCCCTTGGGGGCTTCTGGTTCTAGGGTGTCAGTTTAGTTGAAACTAAGACACAAGGGGATGCTGCTTTCTCCACAAGCAGGACCTGGTTCTCACACCCCTGTCGCTCACCAGCCAGGCCAGCCTGGACTCGGCGAGCCCACCACCAAGTCCGCCCAGTAACGGAGGAGCGGAGAGGGTCCTGGACCTCGGATCCAGGCAGGCCTGGATTGGATTCCCCCTCCACCACCTCTATCCGGCTCAGACAGGTCACTGTAGCCTCCGAGCCTTGGTTTCTCCATCTGTAAAGCGGGATCTAAGACCTGCCTCTTAAGATGGCCAAGTGGATTAAATCCAATCGAACCGCTGAAGCACACAGTAGGTGCTTAGTTCATGTTGTTCCCTGCTAATTGGATGCCTGCTGTATGCAAAACCCTGGGAAAGGATGTCCTTGAGGCTAAAATCAGCCGGGCCTGCAAGGAGCTCCCAGGGGGCAGGATGGTAGCCCAGGGGGGCCTAGGAGGTGTCAGGAGCAGGCTTCCTGGAAGAGGGGAGGCTCACACTGGGCCACAGAGGCCTCCTGGCGAGGGAAGAGGCAGCAAGACCCTAAAATAGGCCAACCAGGCTCTGCCCACGATCCTCACAGACTGACGGGTGTCTTGGGCCAGCTGGGCCTGGGGAGGGACCCCCACCAAGCCCAGTGACTCTGTTTTCCAGTCTTGTCCGCGCATTTCCGGGTCTGTGAGCCGTACACAGACCACAAAGGCCGCTACCACTTCGGCTTCCACTGCCCCCGGCTCTCGGACAACAAAACCTTCATCCTCTGCTGCCACCATAACAACACAGTTTTCAAATACTGCTGCAACGAGACAGAGTTCCGGGCGGTGATGCAGGCAAACCTCACGGCCGGCTCCGAGGGCTACACGCACAAGTGAGTACCACGCTGGGCCCCGTCAAGCCAGGGTGCTGCCGGAACACCCCAACCTCCAGCCAGCTCTGGAATAATCAGTGTGAGGACGGGTGGGCCTGGAAGGAGCTTATGAAAGTCTTCAGGTGACAGATTTCCTGGGTTGCTCTGTCCTCTGGACTTTAGCCTTCTCATCTGAGAAACGGCCGCATGACATGATACCTACCTCTCAGGGTTGATGGGAAAGTGAAATGAGGTCAAGAATGGGGAAGACTTTCAGTGCTTGGACCTGCCCATAGGACCCAAGTTCCTTCTTCATTCACTGTTTGTTCAACAAATATTGGTTGACATTCCTGACTCAGAAATTATTCCCATGCAGCCCCTTTCCCTAAGGTGGTTAGAACACATGAGACCAGGGCCCTGATAGACAGGATCTGAATGCAGAGAGAGAGGAAGAGTTTCCTGGTAGAAAAGCAGTGAGAATATGCTAAGTAAAGGCACATGGTATCAAAACAGTCTCCACTTATTTATCTTATTATGAATGAGCATGTTTCACATTTTTAAAAGCCACAGTGAGCTAGCTGTTTATGTCCTCTGCCTTTGCCTATTTGATTTTTGGCCTTTTTCCCATTTAATCATAGGAACTCTTTATACATGAAGGAAACGGGATGCATTTCACATATTTTCTCAGTGTGTCTCTGAGTGTGTGCTGCTTTTTTCGTCAGGCTTAGTTTTTAATTATTATACAGTCAAATTGTGCCCATATTTTTGTCTTTTATGTCTGGTGGGGTTGATGTCATCCTGAGAAAGGCTCGTCCTACTCTGAGATCACAAGAAGATCCCCTCATGGTTTACTTCTTGTATGTTTTATTTTCTCGCCTTCAGATCTTCGATCTGTCAGGAATTTATTTGGATGTGCGATTTCTTTTAATTTGCATGCAAGTAGTTCGTGTGGATGCTTATTAGGAATCTAGCTTTACCCTTTTCCTAAATGGGTAAACGGTTCTTCCAATAGGAATGATTGAATTGTCCGTCTTTTCCTCACTGATGCGAAATGCCAACTTATTGTATACTGCTAAGTCGCTTCAGTCGTGTCCGACTCTGTGTGATCCCATAGACGGCAGCGCACCAGGCTCCCCTGTCCCTGGGATTCTCCAGGCAAGAGCCCTGGAGTGGGTTGCCATTTCCTTCTCCAATGCATGAAAGTGAAAAGTGAAAGTGAAGTCGCTCAGTCTATAATATCCTAAATGTGAGTGTCTGGGTAGACTGTGGTGGCTTTCACTGGTCTGTTTATGCCTGCTGGTACCTCATTGTGTTAACTACTGTTGCTTTTGATATGTTTTAATGTCTTCATAGTCTATTCCCCCATATTTTTCATCATATAAACTTTATAATTAGCTTTTCTAGTCTCTCTGCCAAAAAAAATCTAGGTAGTATTTTTTATGGAGATTGTGTTGGATTTGCAGATTAATTCAAGGAGAATGGACTTTTCATGATGTTGAATATTCCTTTCCAAGAATACAGGGTGCCTTTCCGTTTGTTCAGCTTTCATAGTGTTTTAGAGTTTTCTTCACATAGAGATTGTACATATCTTTTCATTTATTCATATTTATTTCTTTTCATGCTGCTGTTTTATAATGAGGTTTTTTTTTCTACTGGTCACTCAGCTGGTAAAGAATAGGCCTGCAGTGCAGGAGAACTGAGTTCAATCCCCCTGGAGAAGGGAACAGCTACCCACTCCAGTATTCTGACCTGGAGAGTTCCAGGGACTGTATAGTCCATGGGGTTGCAAAGAGTCAGACACAACTGAGCAACTTTCACTTTCACTTTCTTCCACTAAATCTTCTAACCAACTGTTGTTTAAAACTTAATGCTAAAACTTAATGATTTCTAAATATAAACTTTTTTACTCAACCACCTTACTGAAATTCCTTACATTTGTAATACTTTTTCAGTTGACTCTCTTACATGTCCAATTATGCTGTTTGCAAATAATGATGATTTCATCTCCTTCTTTCTAATTTTTGTGCCACATTTCTTTTTCTTATCCAGTCATGTTGGCTAGTACCTCTAAGACCATCTTTAAAATTGTCAGGCAGTCTGATATCCCTCCTGACTTTAATGGGGATGCTTCAGATATTTTCCCAGTAAGCCTGAGGATGACTCCTGAGGTATATTTTTTTCATGGTAGAAAAAAAACCTACTTGGAAGGAGTGGGTTTGTTGAGTGACTAGTGGGGGGATCAATGTCACCACTGGGAGTGATGGTGCTGGGAAAGGTCTGAGCCTCAGTCTCTGTCTGAGGTTGGGCATGGATGTTTTCCCACCACACCATGCTTTCTTGGGGGAAGCTGCCTCTTCCCTCTGATCAGGCAGGAGATGCAAATTGCTTGACTATCATCTAAATCTCTCCTCCTCCCACCAAGGCCAGCTCCCCAGCTTGCCTTCCTCAGATGCATGGGTGCTTCCCTTGAATATCTTGCCATCTGCTCAGACCTTAGAATAATTCTGTGTGAAGTAGTTCAGCAAGCCTCTTCTGTCACGAGGGCTGGAATCAAGCCTGGAACTTGACCCAAGCCTTTTTATAAGACCAAAGACTAATTTCCTAAGCCAGGAGGGTGGTGCCAGGACTGAGGTTAGGACCCCAAAGTGTTGTAGTTGCCGGCAGAAAGCCAGACAGAAGACAGAGGTTTGGCAAGGTGGCCAGACTTCTCCAAGGCCCTGGCGACTGGCGTCCAGGATCCTCGTTTTGAACACACAGGTTTCTGTGGTCTGAACGTTCACACAGGATGCACCCAGCTGTGGATAATAAAGTGCCAAACCACAAAACAAAGCCCTTCCCTGGGGAGGCATGGCCACACTGAGGAAGTTTGGCTTGGTTTTTGTCCTAGAACCTCAGCAAGTATTTTTGGAGCGGGCAGCATAGGGCCGGTTCTGTGTCAACCTTCTGAAGTCACCTGGGAGCCCACCCTTAGTCCCCTTGACATGCAGGAAGGCGAGGCGTGGAGGGGCTGGATAAGTTGCCTGACTGAGGCAGCCAGTGGGGGTGGAGCCTAGAGCTGACCTGGATCTAGAGTTGCTCTAATGAATGCGAGACATCTGTCGATGGCAAGCCCCAGAGCAGGGACCCCCGCCACGACCCATGGACACATGGGCCTCATCCTCCTTTTGGGGGTCACTCTGTGCATTGTGAGACACTGGCCACCACTCACAGAGGCGGGGAGCACCCCCTCCCCACGGATGGGCTGTGACCCCCAACCGTGTCTGCTGACTTTGCCGAGCACGGGATGTGGGACTTTCCTGGTTGAGGGCACCGCTCTGGGGGAATGCCTCCTCGTCACTCTCCACTGAGCTTCCTGTCACCTCTCTTCCCACAGATGTGGAGAGAAGCCCAGAAGAGCTGGGCTGCACTCCTCAGCCGGGCTGTTCAGCTCTCTTGGGCCTCACGAGGGAGGCGTGGTGCTTGGTCTCCCACATCCAAAAGTGTAGAAGAAAGTGGGAGTCACACAGTACAGAGGAAGGAGCGTCTCCGGGTAGCCTGAGTATGAAATGCCAGAGGAAGAGTGCAGAGAGGCAGCAGGGGCTGGCATGGTGGGCTGGGGGCCCCTGGGCTGGGGGCAGAGGGGGTGGCGCTTGGGCTTCCTCTTGAGGGTGGCACAGGGCCCTGAGGGCTTCAAGTTGGGTTTGTACTCATGGATGGTGCAGGGACAAGGACCTAGGACATTGCAGAAACTATGATGTTGACCTGGACAAGATGGGGGCCCCACGGAGGGGAGGGGCCGGGGTCACCCAGTAGACAGCCAATCAGAGCTCAGATAAGAGGCCCTGGAGGGCATCCTGCTTAGCTGTCAGAGTTGAGGGACCTTGGGGAGAAGGCCTGAGCCCAGGGAGCTGGACCAGGGCCTTGTGTCCAGTCAGAGCTTGTGTCAGAGAGGGGACAAATGGAAGATGGGTTGGTGGGAGTGGGAGGATAGGTCAGTGGTGAACGGGGTGGGACAGGCCTGCCTGGCCAAGAGGTCCTGAGTGCTCCAGGTGTGTGAGGGGAGCCAGGTAAAGTCCGCCTTTATGACCGTCCTGCCCTTTGGGGCTCTGATCCCTCTGGGCAGGACACCTGTGTTGTCTCATTAGTCCTCACAGCTACTCTGAGAGCACGGAAAAAGGGACTGGGCCCAGGCTGGTCAGGTCACCTATTGCAGCCATAGTTGAGGCCAAGGGATGCCAGGGCCCTTGTTCTCCAGTGGGCTCTGCCACCCCTGGGTGCATCTAGAAAGCCAGGGCTTGTCTGATGCTGGGGAGTGTGCCAGACCTCAGCCCAGAGGCCAGACGAAGGTAAATACCCTTCTAGATGGACCAGAGCAACCAT
This sequence comes from Aepyceros melampus, assembly GCA_006408695.1. Classification (NCBI taxonomy): domain Eukaryota; kingdom Metazoa; phylum Chordata; class Mammalia; order Artiodactyla; family Bovidae; genus Aepyceros; species Aepyceros melampus. Next base: position 157,133 of record SJXQ01001335.1, on the reverse strand, counting down.
GACCCCCATTAGGGCTTTCTGAAGATGCAAGGGCCGCCTAACACTCGCCTGCCCTGCCCAGTGAATCAGCCAGGAGGCGGGGCTGGTGGCAGGCAAAAGGAGAGTGCTTCTGATGACTTATTTACTTGTATTTTTCTGGAGGAACAGAACGGTCTGTTTTGGTTCTGGCTGCTTGGCAGAAAGGCAGGCAGAGCGAGGGAAGCAACCTCGCCAAGCCCACCACCTTGGGGAGATGCCACTTCTAGCCACTCGGGCAGCGGCCCTGGTGTTCAGGAATGTGTGCACACCCTCCTGTGCCAGGTTCTGGGCAGGACGCTAGCAGCAGTGACCACCCAGGGCCCTGAACGAGCAAGAGCAGCACCTGTTCAGGGCGTTGGGGGGGGACAGGGCCTGTGAGGTCGGCGATCAGTGCTCTCTGAGGGCAGAGGTCGCCCCTCTGGCAGCGGGTCATGGACTGGAGTCCTTGTGCAGTGCATAGGTGTTCCTTCATGAGACAAATGGGCTGCTAGAGGTGGGAGCCTGGGGCAGGAATTCTCAGAAGACAGCAGAGTCCTCAAGGCCTCACCGTGGGAAGTGATGGGTTGTCAGTTTTCCCTTGGCTACAGTGAAACCTCTTTCCTTCAAAAGCTTTCCTTTCCCCAAACCCAGAGGTGCTCCAGCCACGCAGACACGACAGTCTCAGGAACATGCCTCCTCCATCCTCGCCCGGGACTGCCCATGGGTGGTGATGGGACCACCATCACCCTCAGCGGGCTGACATACCTGCTCCTGTCCGGGAAGGTCTTCAGCGAGATTTCTCCATCAGAGAAGGCTTGGTTTACTGCTTGAGAAGCGCCAAAAGAATGTGAATCAGTAAATATCCCAAAAGATACTGAAAAGTTGGTATCCATGGTTTGGCTGGCTTCTTATCTTGCTTCATAAAACAGCCTCTGTTTTATCTTCTGACCTTTATAACACCCACCCACATACACACACACCCTACACACATGCTCAACAAAGGCCGCTGCATCTGGATGAAATTAATTTCCAGATCGCATTTTTAAATTAAATTTTATAAAAACCAGAATGCTCACAGCCAGCCAACCATGGAGAGGCTGGGGAGCTGCCTGGGGACAGTGTCCATGACCTAGGTTTCTGTGCCAGCTGCCACCTCCAGGGTGGCCTCCCTTGCAGGTAAGAGGGAGTCAGCAAAGGTGACCTCCTTCCAGTGCCCCTTTCCTTCCTCTGAACTGGAGGCGGGCCGTGAGACCAAGCTGTCACCCCAACCCCCCAGGCCGGTTAGACTGAGCTGGCTGCGGAGGCCTGTAGCCCAGCAGAGCCTGCGCTTGCCCTGGCAATGGCACGCTGAGATGCAGCATGCTCTTGCTGGGGAGGCTGGACCCTGTCCTCAGTTCCCGGTAGAGGGTGAGCCAGGACTCATGGGCCAGGGAGATGCGGGGAATTCCTGCCTGGACATGTCTTAGACTCGACCTCGCGGGATTTCCCCCCAGTTCCGCACACTCTGAGGTCACATGGCCCTGTGTCTAAATCCCAGCGCGGCCCTCCCCAGCCTTTGGTGATGACTTTGCCTCTCTGGGCCTCATTTCCTCATCTGTAAATTAGGGAGACCAACTCCTAACTCACAGTATTGTTGCAAAGATTCAGAAACATAGGGCGTGGTGATTGCTAGTATTACTATTAACGACTAGAGAATATGGGAATGGCAACCCACTCCAGTATTCTTGCCTGGAGAACCCCATGGACAGAGAGCCTGGTGGGCTACAGTCCACGGGGTCACAAAGAGTCAGACACGACTGAGCGACTTCACTAACTAGAGAATATGGGCTTCCCGGGTGGCATTAGTAGTAAAGAACCCGCCTTAGCCAGTGTAGGAGATGCCAGAGACAGGCTTCGAGCCCTGGATTGGGAAGATCCCTGGAGGAGAGCATGGCAACCTGGAGAATCCCATGGAGAGGGGCGCCTGGCAGGTGACAGTCAATAGAGTCTCAGAGAGACAGACACGAGTAAAGCGACTTGGCACACGTGCACGCGCTGGAGAATGTGGCTGCTGCTGCTGCTGCTGCTAAGTCACTTCAGTCGTGTCCGACTCTGTGCGACCCCATAGATGGCAGCCCACGAGGCTCCCCCGTCTCTGGGATTCTCCAGGCAAGAACACTGGGGTGGGTTGCCATTTCCTTCTCCAATGCATGAAAGTGAAAAGTGAAAGTGAAGTCCCTCAGTCGTGTTCGACTCTTAGCGACCCCATGGACTGCAGCCCACCAAGCTCCTCCGTCCATGGGATGTTACAGGCAAGAGTACTGGAGTGGGTTGCCATTGCCTTCTCCAGAGAATATGTATAGAGAAGGTAAAATCTAGTGAAGAGGTTATGAATATCAAGGCTGCCATTGTCACCAGCTTGCTACGAGTGCTTAATATGTGTTAGTTTAAGGAATGTCTGAAGCAGCCCCAGGCTGAGCGCTGGGCACACAAAGATAAGTTAGACCCTGACTTAGCTCAAGGAGATCTGATCTCAAGATGCAAATAGTCTTACAAGACAGCAAAGACAGCAGAGTGTGTTCTGGGAAACCCAGTGGTTTTGGGGGCCCAAGGAGAGGGATTCGGAGAAGGCAATGGCACCCCACTCCAGTGTTCTTGCCTGGAAAATCCCATGGGCAGAGGAGCCTGGTGGGCTGCAGTCCATGGGGTCGCTAGGAGTCAGACACGACTGAGCGACTTCACTTTCACTTTTCACTTTCATGCATTGGAGAAGGAAATGGCAACCCACTCCAGTGTTCTTGCCTGGAGAATCCCAGGGACCGGGGAGCCTGGTGGGCTGCCGTCTATGGGGTCGCACAGAGTCGGATACGACTGACGCGACTTAGCAGCAGCAGCAGCAGCAGCAAGGAGAGGGATTGGACTTAATACAGGACATCAAGGAAGGCTTCCTGAAGGAGGTGAAGCTACAGGAAGACAGGGAGGTGGGGCCAGCTGCATGCACAGGAGGTAAGGGGCAAGTTCCAGGCAGAGAAGCAGCATGGATACAAGCCTGAAGGGCGCTGTCTGCCCAGAGAACGTGGGTGGCACCTGCCTTACTTAGGCAGTGTGGTACAATGGTTAGGGATGTGTGTTCTGGAGCTGGACTGCTGGGCTTAAATCCTGGCTCTGCCGCTTCACAGCTGTGAGATCTCAGACACTCTTTTAATTCCTCTGAGCCTCGGTTTGCATCTCTGGGCTGAGGATGATGGCAGCAGGGGTTCCTCCCTTGTACACCGTGAGGGTCGGATGGGCTAGGATGTGTAAAGTGATTAGAGCGATACCCACCAGCCACTGCTTTGGTTGCTGTTGTTGTTTCTTAGCCCTGGTGGTTTAGGCCTAGCCGTGGTCCCTCTTCCAGCCCCTGGAGGCATCGTGGACTCAGCAGCAGCAGCAGCAGCAGCAGCAGCTGCCATGGAGAGAATTTGGCTGTGAACAAGTTCCAGAACAGCTTCCATGTCACAAAGGTGGGGAACAGGGTCTAAGATACACTGGAAATCATGATCCTTTTGACGGAATAAACTCAGTTCTTCAAGATACCTTCTGTGTCTCTTAAGCAGGTGCTTGATGAGCAATACATAATGAAGAATTGTGGGAACCAATACCCCCAAAGAATGGGGATGAAATAGTATCTAGACATTTGGAGCTTAAGGAGAGCTTTGCACACTGTTAGCAGTGAAAAATGCCATCTTTTACCTCCTTGAGCAAAAGTTCTCAGAGTTTTGAAAGGAATTAATCTGATATTTCTACTTTAACCCCAATAGAAGCCTAAATCCTGAAAAGTCTCTGCAAAAAGTATATTTTGTTGACAGGTTATTGTATAGGGTATAACCTCCTACAAAAATCTTGTCTAAATCCACCAGAATGGTGAAAATGAACGATACTATATCAAAGTCATGGCTATATTTGCTACATGGCCTTCGATTTTTTGCTTCTTTTTTCCCTTACACTTTTTTTTTTTCCTAAAGCAGTGAGTCTATTGAGAAATCTTATTAAAAATCACAAACTGAACAGCAGACCTTTTTTTCTTTTTGAGAACTAGAAACAGATTTTAAATGACAAAAAAACCTCCTTTAATCTTTTTGTAACATCTTGACAGTTGTGCCAGAAGATGTCTGCTTCTGCCTTCAAAATATAATTGCTTTTCGTCTGAAATAATTCATTTCCCACTCTTTTTGCACTACTATAAATCCTTGCCCTTTAAGCTGGATGTTTTCTCTTAATTTCATGGCTACTTTTTTTTGAAGGTAGTGGGAAGGAGTAGGGAGCCAGCAAGCTATGGCGGCCAGAACAAATGTTGTAACACAACAACCATACCTTATGAAGGTATAATGAGGAATAAAGAGAGCATCTGTGAACCAAGAAACAAAACACTGAAATATTTTGTTATAAAAACGAAGTTGGCTTCACAGTGTTGAATGTCTAGTGTCATCAAGGATATTTGACCTTTTTAAATCTATCAAAGCATCTTTAAATTACTTTGTTTTCAATAACTCAAATGAAGTCGTATCACAGTTAAAAACTTTAGCAGTTAGTGTCTTCAAGATCCCAAATCTTGTATTTTTTCCAAAGAAGCACTTTATGAACATTGAAATAAGAGCATCATCAGAATTCTATAAAATCCACATCTTTGAACCTTTTAGCACAGAACATTTCTGTTCTATAGAATAAACTTGATGAGAATTAGAAATAGGTGACCTCAGCAAGAAGAGGAGCTCTAATGGAAGAGGGTGTGGGATTTAGGCATCAGTGAGAATTCATACCAGCAAAGTGGCATGGTGAGTCACAATCCCTAAACTCAAGCCTTGAGTCATGAACAACAGGCTAGGGGAAAAAAATTAAAGGGAAAACAGATGTGAAATAGAGTCAGAGGTAAACCTAATAGCTTGGGCTTCTTCCAAGGTAGCGAATATTTTTTTCCTCATGTTCATCATTTCTCCTCCAAACCAGTTCTGTGAGAGTGAGTGTAGTTCCTTAACTCTTTTGTGACTCCGTTTTTGCCTTCTTTGCACCGACTCCTCTGTCATCACAGGAGTCCAGAAGAGGACCATGCTATACACACCAAGGGGCTCATGGGATTAAGCAACTCTGTGCAGCCTCCTTCCATCCAGATTTGATCTGCTGGATAAATTGAAATTAATTTAGTGGAGCATTTCCTCTGCTTTCCTAATTGCTTGAGAAAACAAGAAATACAGGGATAAAAAGAGGGAAAAATTCTCCACAACACTCCTAGGCTCTTTTGCAGGACCCTTTGGAAACCTATAAGACACAGTTTTGCTTCCACTCACCTTGAAGCTACTCAGGTTTTTTTTTTTTTTTTTTTTTTTTTTTAACATTTATTTGGCTTCACTGGATCTTTGTTGCTGCACAGGGGCTTTTTCTTGGTTGCAGCAAGCTGGGGTCACATTTCCTGTGGTGCACGGGCTTCCATTGTTAGGGCTTCTCTGGTTGAAGAGAACAGGCTTCCGCAGTTGTGGCTCGCGGGCTCTCGAGCACAGGTTCAGTAGTTGTGGCCCACAGGCCCTGCTGCTCCTCGGCCTGTGGGATCTTCCCAGACCAGGGATCGAACTCAAATCCCCTGCATTGACAGGCTGATTTTTAACCTTTGGACCACCAGAGAAGCTCCAAGGCTACTTAGTTCTTGAGCACTAGGGTAGTGAAGTGTTTCTATGTAGGCAGAAACCTAATGGGCATTTGGAGAAGGAAGTCCAAGCCCCAGTTTTCTTCTTTCTTAGGGGAAACAAAGATGAGAATTAATACACAATGAACACTTCCTATGAGCTGGGCATTGTGGTTGATGTTCCCCATAATATGTGGTCAGGTCTTTATCTGATACCCCAGAAAAGATCAGCAATATTCTCAGCAACATGTTATCTTAATTAGCTCATGGTTAATGCTGTGTATTACTATGCTCTCTTAGGAGTTTTGCATTTGATGAAAACAAAGATTCAATCTTGTTAGCTGGGTCCAAGACCTAGGTGTAAGAAATTGATTATTTTCCCCTTATATGTGCTCCCTCTGAGTTATATGCCCTGATATAATAAAGGTATCCCACCCCACCACCTATTCCTAGGGGGAGTCTTTTAGTTTTTCTAACTTAATTCAGGACCTCATATATCTTTTTCAAGTCTCTTAACCTTTTTTCACAGTCCCATTTCCAGGATTCTCACCATACTCCACTATTTTTAATTCCATTCTTCCTTCTTAGGACAATAACTCGTCTATTTCAGTCTTTGGGAATGCTAGCAGTTTTATGCAAAACTGATAATCCTTTGTTATTATTAAGGGCCCTGGTATTCCTGGAAGGTTAGTTACCTCTTAACTCAGAGACCATCTCATTTCATCCTAAAAATAGCTTCGTGAGGTAGGTCATTTGTTGTTGTTCAGTTGCTAAATTATGTCTGACTCTTTGCAACCTCATGGACTGCAGCATGCCAGGCTTCCCTGTCTTCACTGTCTCCCAGAGTTGCTCAAACTCATGTCCATTGAGCTGATGAAGCCATCCAACCTCCTCTGCCACCCCCTTCTGCTCTTGCTCTCAATCTTTCCTGGCATCAGGGTCTTTTCCAATGAGTCAGCTCTTCGCATCAGGTGGCCAAAGTACTGGAGCTTCAGCTTCAGCATCAGTCCTTCCAATGAATAGTCAGGATTGATTTCCCTTAGGATTGACTGGTTTGATCTCCTAGCTTTCCAAGGAACTCTCAAGAGTCTTCTCCAGTACCACAATTTGAAAGCATCAATTCTTTGGTGCTCAGTCTTCTTTATGGTCCAACTCTTGCATCCATAGATACCTACTGGAAAAATTTTAGCTTTAGCTAAATGGACCTTTGTTGGGAAAGGAGGTGGGTCATACCATCCTTCTTTTACAGCTGAGGAATTAAGATCCAGAGTTAGATAAACTGTTCAAAGTATGGACGTAGTACATGGGAGAGCCACAACTTAAACCCTGATCTCTTTAGGTTTAACGAAGATGTCTATGTTCCTTCTATACAATGATCTCTTAAATCTAACATTTATTGAATTGTTATTTGACTGGTAGGTCAAATGTTGTGCTAGGCCTGAGAAATTCCATGCTGAAGTTGGCATAAAGGTTGAAGATTGTTGGATTCATGAAATTACTGTGATAGAAGAGATTATATGATCCTGTCTACACTCAGTGGGAAAGGATGCCAGGATTCATTGTTAATGTCTATCATGGGAGCACAATAGAGTGGCTTTGCCAATTATTCATTGCCTCTCACTGGAGTTATTCAGTAAGAGAAGGAGCAGGATGATAGGGTATTTATGAGCTAGGTTTTGGAATGATATAGATCGGATTCAAGTCCTGATTCCACAATGTGCTTAGCTGTGATGCTTTGAGGAAATTACTCAAACCGAGTCTCCATTATCTCATTCTTTAAGTGAGGATTATCGTATTATCTGCTCTGGGGTTATTGTGAGGCTTAATGAGACAATGCACTTAAGCACATAGTTAGCGCTTAACACATTAGGTCTTCCATTAGAAAGAAATGTAATGAGAATAGAAGGTTAACTGATAGACCACTTACTTTTATTTTCGTTCTCTACTCTTAGAAACTTTACCTCTCTATGGATCCCTAGTTGACATTATTTTTCCACAGTGACATAAAAGAGTAATTATTTCCCCACTTATTTCCCTGACAAGTTTCTCTTCACTTCCTTGAGATCAGAAGTCCTAATTTGGCTAATCGATTTAGCCAATAATGAGCACCAAATGCTGAATATGGCACTTAGGTAAGAAATCTGCAAAACTACAGATGAAGGTGTGATGCATTTTGAAAGATCAGGATGAGTGTAAATCATTTTAAGGGGCTGCTGGGGATGCAGAGGAGTGGAAACCTTGATGTCTGAGTTTTGGGTGAAGATGATACTGCTTTTGCAGACCACAGTTCCTCAGTCTGTGCCGCCGTCTTGTGAGATAACGGAAATAAGCAAGGGTTTGGGGCTGGGTTAAAGCTGAGACATGTAGCTACAAACCACTGTTTCTTGTCCCGATTCCATTAGCACTGAACAGTCAAGTGCTCCATTATCATGAGTATACTTCGGTAGCTTGTAATTGTCCTGTGCTTCAGTCAAGAGATGGGTAATTGCTCCTATGGGCCATGGATTTCCTGCTAGCAGCAGCTGATTGAAACCAGCCATTTATTGTGGCTAAAAACCCCAGACTCACTGCAGTGTTTACAGATAAACCTTCTGTGCGACAGTCATTTACCCTACCCAGCCATCCATATATTAAAGATAGACATATGACCCCCTCCTTTTCTCTTGAAGGGAGATCAACTGTTCTTTTCAGTTTGATTAAATTTCACTATGTGGTGTTGATATACCAACTCTTTTATTTTGTAGTTTATACTTTAAAGCAAATTGCATTTCTTTAAATCTACATTCTGCTTTGGGGGCATTTGTTAATAGCCACACTGCTGAAGTGTTAGTTACTTTTTCAAAGTTCTTCATTCCTCTTTTTCCATTACTTTGAAAGCCAAATATAAGTATTAGCTTGTGGGTCTTTTAATGCCCTCAAGAACTGGAATCTAGAAAAAGGAAGCCATCCAGTAGCAACTATGATGTTTTGGGGTTTTGGAGACACTGAAAGGTGATTGTGTGTTTTCTTATTTCAATGACACTTGCATCTGTAATGGACACAGTGGATGATGCTACATAAATACGAAGTAGATGACACTCTGTGTCCATACTCACTCGATGGAGGTTCCCATTTCTCCACCCCTGCAATTTTATTAAAATTAGCCTTTAGAGGCTAAAGAGACACTTTGAAATCTTCATATAATTCAAGTCTGTCCAGTGGATCTCAAGATTTTGGATAGTTTTAATTCATTCAGTTTCTTCATTTATGAATAGTAACATCAGTATCATCTTCTTCTTGTTCTCTTTATGCTTTTTTCTATTTTTTAAAAAGCTTTTTATTTTGTATTGAGGTATAGCAAATTAACAATGCTGTGATAGTTTCAGGTGAACAACGAAGGGACTCAGCCATACATATACATGTATTCTGTTCCTGAGCCAAGAATGAAAGATAAGAACAGTTAGGGGTAAACTGGGAATACCCTGCACTTGTGAAAACAGAAACTCTACCAGTCCTGCCACACCTTTCTTTTTTTAAAAAAAACTTCCCTGACAAACCTGTATACCTCGTTGAAATTCATGAGTAATTTACTTTTTGGTAGGAAAAGAACATATTTAATCCACTTAAGAAAAACTGACTGAAGAATTTGTATCATCATGGTCAGACCTTATCAAATTAACAAAAAAGATGGGATTTATCATGTGTTTCCTTTAGTTCTGCCTTCCCTTTTTGCCACACTATATTCCTCAGGTATACAGAACTGATCAATTTGTTGGTAATGCAGTTGTAAAGAATATCTTAGTATTTGCAGATTTAGGTGTAAGCTTGGGTTCCTAGAACTTCAGGTAATGATTACCAACTTAGATTCCAAATTCTGAGCTTGAAATTAGTGGTTTGAGCAGAAGGAAAATATAGCATTAAATTTAAGCAAAGAACGCCTGTCCATGGTATACAAATCCATGAATTTTGTCCCCTGACAGATGGCATATGGGATGTGAATGCCTAGGTGTTAAAGAAGGTGGATACAAGACAAGAAAACAGAAATTTGACTCCATAATTGTACTGTTGTGTCCTTGGAAGAAAAGTTATGAGCAACCTAGATAGCATATTCAAAAGCAGAGACATTACTTTGCCGACTAAGGTCCGTCTAGTCAAGGCTATGGTTTTTCCTGTGGTCATGTATAGATGTGAGAGTTGGACTGTGAAGAAGGCTGAGCGCAGAAGAATTGATGCTTTTGAACTGTGGTGTTGGAGAAGACTCTTGAGAGTCCCTTGGACTGCAAGGAGATCCAACCAGTCCATTCTGAAGGAGATCAATCCTGGGATTTCTTTGGAGGGAATGATGCTAAAGCTGAAACTCCAGTACTTTGGCCACCTCATGTGAAGAGGTGACTCATTGGAAAGACCCTGATGCTGACAGCAATTGAGGGCAGGAGGAGAAGGGGACGACCGAGGATGAGATGGCTGGATGGCATCACTGACTCGATGGACATGAGTCTGAGTGAACTCTGGGAGTTGGTGATGGACAGGGAGGCCTGGTGTGCTGCAATTCATGGGGTCACAAAGATTTGGACACGACTGAGCAACTGAACTGAAATGAACTGAACTGATGAAGCATTTTAGCAGATCCAAATCTAACACAAAGATCAATAGAGTAATAATGAAATTTACAAAGACAGTTCATCATTAAAGGCTAAGGGAGGAGATCCAACCAGTCCATTCTGAAGGAGATCAATCCTGGGATTTCTTTGGAGGGAATGATGCTAAAGCTGAAACTCCAGTACTTTGGCCACCTCATGTGAAGAGGTGACTCATTGGAAAGACCCTGATGCTGACAGCAATTGAGGGCAGGAGGAGAAGGGGACGACCGAGGATGAGATGGCTGGATGGCATCACTGACTCGATGGACATGAGTCTGAGTGAACTCTGGGAGTTGGTGATGGACAGGGAGGCCTGGTGTGCTGCAATTCATGGGGTCACAAAGATTTGGACACGACTGAGCAACTGAACTGAAATGAACTGAACTGATGAAGCATTTTAGCAGATCCAAATCTAACACAAAGATCAATAGAGTAATAATGAAATTTACAAAGACAGTTCATCATTAAAGGCTAAGGGAAATATAAATGAGTGAACATTTGCTTATAGGCCCAGATACTTTAAGGCTTCCCAGGTGGTTCAGGTGGTAAAGAACCTGTCTGTTCATGCAGGAGATGCAAGAGACGTGGGTTCAATCCCTGGGTCGGGAAGGTCCCTTGGAGAAGGAAATGGCAATCCACTCCAGTATTCTTGCCTGAAGAATCCCATGGACAGAGGAGCTTGGAAGGCTACAGTCCATGGGGTTGCAAGAGTTGAACACAACTGAGCGACTAACACACAGAAACATAATTCTGGTTGTGCTGGATCTTCGTTACTGTGCGTAGGTTTTCTCTACTTGTGGTGAGCAGGGTTACTCTCTAGTTGTGGTGCTTGGGCTTCTCACTGTGGCTTCTCTCACTGCGGAAGCCACAGGCGCTAGGCACTCAGGCTTCAGTAGTTGTGACACTCAGTTATAAGCTCATGGGCTTTAGAGCAAAGGCTCAGTAGGTGTGGCACGTGGACTTATTTGCCCCATGGCATGTGGATTCCTCCTGGACCAGGGATTGAGCTAATGTCCCTTGCATTGTCAGACTGCGCCACCAGGGAATGCCTTTACCTTTCAATTGCCTTGCTTTCTTTCTAGAAAAGCACTTCTAACAATGATGTTAGGTCAGTCCCTGGAACTGAAGTCTGGAAGTATCATGATCAGTTACCTAGATTTCAGACCAGCATGACCTTAGTCACTCTTTTATGTCGCTTGAGATGGAGATTTATTCTGGATCTGAGCTTCAGGTCATATTACTTTCTCCCAAAGGAGAGCTTCATGAGAATTTGTAAATCACAGATTTAGCTTTTGTGCTTTTTCAGGAGCCCATTCTAGCGTTTCAAAGATCGTAACCCAAACGCCAGACTTTTGAACCGATGCATAGGTGTTGACAACCCAGTATGTGAGGTGGAAAGGGTCGCTGGTTTACTGAGTTTGACTGCTGCCTTTCTGGGCACCATGGCTTCGGAGGGAATGCACCACCTGCAGACTTAAAGCCAATAAGCAGTCTTAATCTCACCTGGTATTTTCTGCCTTCGATTGGATCGAGCTTTGCCTGACACTGGCAGCTGTTTTCCCTGACTTGTTTTGCTGTTATATCATGACCTTTTCTCTGTTTATTGTTTTCTTTGAACTTGCTGGGAGTTTATATAATTGATGGGCTTGTACGCCACAGTATGTCTGGGAATCTGCTGGTGATATACTACAGTGTCTGAATGGGTCGTGTTTTCTATCTTTCCTCCCCTACTCTCACCCCTGATGTCGGAAAGTCAACACCCCAATGGTGAACTGACATGGAAATAGAGACTCTTTCTTATCCTGTAAGCAAAGAAAGAAAGATAGCACTAAGTCGTATTCGATTCTTGTGATCCCATGAACTGTAGCCTGCCAGGCTCCTCTATCCATGGAATTTTCCAGGCAAGAATACTAGAGTGGGTTGCCATTTCTTTCTCCAGGGGAACTTCCTGACCCAGGAATTGGACCCAGATCTCCTGTCTTGCAGACAGATGCTTTATTGACTGAGCTATGTGGGAAGCCTGTAAATAAAGGGTTCAGGTCAATTAGAGTTACCCAGGATCAGCCTATATTAAAATTTTCAGCATTTTGACAATCTCTTGAGCTTGCTTTAATACCTGAGTTTTAGGTTTCACTATATTTCTGAACAGAGATCCATCTTTATTCACATTGCCTCAGCTTGACTGGGGTGTTAAAATTACAAATCATGAAATTGTTCATTACTTACCAAAACTAAGCAGTACACGGTTGTCAATATAGATCTGCAAACTAATCATTTAACATTTTTATTGGATTTTAAAAACTTTAGTCATTAAACACTGTCAAAGTTGGAAAAAAACAAGTTACAAGACAATGTATGTAAAAAGTGAAAGTATTAATTACTCAGTTGTGTCCAACTCTTTGTGACCCCATGGACTGTAGCCCACTAGGCTCCTCTGTCCATGGCATTTTCCAGGCAAGAATGCTGGAGTGGGTTGCCATTTACTTCTCTAGGAGATCTTCCCAACCAGGATCAAACCCAGGTCTCCTGCTTTGTAGATGAATTCTTTACTATCTGAGCCACCTAGCTCAGAAGACAAAGTATAGCATCCCTGTTTTAAGCTAAATTAAAAAAAAATATATATATATATATATATGGAAGAAAAAGCCTCAGAGAGTTAGCAGTGATACTGGATCACAAGGACTTTCTGTGTCATCCCTCCCTGAATTAGTGAGGATGTAATTTCTTACATTCAGAAAAGTTTAAAAGAATAAGCAAGATTTATGCTTCTGGTAAACTCTTAAGCTTCTAATGAGCAACAGAGAAGAATGATTAGCAAGTGTAATTCAAGTGTATTGTATGTTTCAAATAAAGAATTTAATTGTTCAGTCGATGTGGTTGAGTCTTAAGTCTCTGAGTTGTTTTAAATTGAATTGTGCTTAGGTTTTGCAGAAATGATTGAGTTTCTCACATTTTGGCATTAAGAAATCAGGCTCGGTAAGTCACTACTTTCATATTCTTAGAGCCTTGTTCAAGGCAAGCATTAAAAACACTTCCAATAATTTGGGAATTGATAGGCAAATAGATGTAATGACTCTTGCTCACCTGTGATGTTAACCTTGGTTTTTAACATCTGTATGTCTCAGTCCTTCTCTGCCATTCAGTCAGCCTGCCTATCATCTATAGGAAGCATCAGTTCAGTTCAGTCACTTAGTCGTGTCTGATTTTTTGTGACCCCATGGACTGCAGCATGGCAGGTTTCCCTGTCCATCACTAACTCCTGAAGCTTACTCAAACTCATGTCCATTGAGTCGGTGATGCCATCCAATCATCTCATTCTCTGTCAACCCCTTCTCCTGTCACCTTCAATCTTTCCCAGCATCAGGATCTTTTCCAAAGTCAGTTCTTTGCATCAAGTGGCCAAAGTATCAGAGTTTCAGCTTCAGCATCAGTCCTTCCAATGAATATTCAGGACTGATCTCCTTTAGGATGGACTAGTTGGATCTCCTTGCAGTCCAAGGGACTCTCAAGAGTCTTCTCTAACACTACAGTTCAAAAGCATCATACTGTGTACCGAATACTGTGATGGGTGTTCAGGATAAAAAAGATGCTTCATGTCCTCAAGGAGCTCATGGTTTCTTTGAAAAAGAGTTCAGTGTAAATATTGAATTTCATTGCTTATATATGTTTTCCTTTAGAGAAGAAGGTGGTTTCTAAAACTGGTTATACATTGACATCCATTTAAAGAGGTATTCTAAAATAAGTCATGATTGCCAGGCAAGGAATGTTGTGATTGAATTTTTATCAATGTCATATAGTTAATTATTAAGCATCTAATTTGAAGCTGACTTAGTACCAATTCTCCATGAGAGTTTTCTTGAGTTCCTTAGAATGGATTTGGGAATCTGCAGGCAAGAGCTGAAGTGTTTGATTTGGTTCAAGGACCTGACATGGAGGTACTTTCTAGAGTTTCTGCAGGGTTGTATTGGAGAAGGAAATGCAACCCACTCCAGTATTCTTGCCTAGAGAATCTTACGAACAAAGGAGCCTGGTGGGATGCTGTCCATGGGGTCACACAGAATTGGACACGACTGAAGTGACTTAGCTTGCATGCATGCATTGGAAAAGGAAATGGCAATCCACTCCAGTATTCTTGCCTGGAGCCAGAGAAGAGGAGGGTGGTGGGCTGCCGTCTATGGGGTCTCACAGAATCTGACATGACTGAAGCTATTTAGCAGCAGCAGCAGCAGGGTTGTATAAAGGTAGTTCTGTATCCCCTTTTCATGAATAATACTGCAAATGAGAAGCTTGGAAGAGACGAAAACCAGCTAATAGACTGTGAAATGGGCAACAGCAATGTCAAAGTCAGAGGGTGTCTGTCAAGGCTGATCAGTGTCTTGCTAGAATAAAATACCATAGATTGAGTGGCTTATAAACAGCAGAAATTTATTTCTCACAGTCTGAAAGTTGAAAATTCCAAGATCAAGGCACTAATGTAGTCATATTCTTGTGTGAGCCTTCTTCCTGCAGTGTCCTCACATGGTGGGAAGGGTCAGGGGTCTCTGTGGAGCCTGTTTTATAAGGCACTAATCCTATTCATGAGGGCCCCATCTTCATGGCTTAGGTATCTCCAGAAGGTCCCATCTCCTAATACCACTATCTTTGGGCTTAGGATGTCAGCTTAATAATTTTGGGGAACACAAACATTTAGTCCATAGCCCTCATGCACTCACATGTCCAGATTGGTCCCAAGTCATCCTGAAGGGATGTGTCTTTGTGATCAAGGGAAGTAGCAGGGGTTGGGAGTGCATGTCGTAGTGGGACTCAAGGGTATTTCTGAATAAATATGTCTGGGATATGTATGCATGTGTGTATGTCTTGATATGTAAGACACCATGACACAAAACTTAAAAGAAGAACTAATGAGAAAACTCGATGCCAGAAACCTTTCAAAGCAGAGAATACTTTCCCTTGAATAATAGCTCTGTTTTGAGAGAAAGTACTAGATTTTTGAAAGGACTTATTTTTCTCAAAATATTTGGATTTATGTATGGATTTGCCCTATCTTGCCATTATCTATCCATCTCTCTATTTATCTCTGTGAATTTGATCTATCTATCTATATCTATATATGTATATATATACATGAATTTGATCCAGTTGGTTTTGGCTTTTGTAGTTACTGGCTACTCTCCACAAGTTGAAGCGTAAAAGGTAAGGCATGATTCTACCTTAGCATTTAGTTCACAAAATACAGTTAATGAGTGTTGAGCATTTTAGGAGGGCAATGAGTCTTTCTGGGTCAGATGTTCTTTCTGAGACATAACTACATTCTAGATTTTACCTTCATTTTCTCAGGGTCAGAGCTGTATCGTCACTCATTGTGGTTTATTTACAGTGTCTGGTTTACTTATGGGAGTTTATTGGGAGGTGACATCTTTCACCTACTCTTTTTCTTCCTTGCCTTCTCTGAGCTCAAGTTCCAGGAGAACTTCTGCATTGGACTCCTATTTCCTGAAATCATGTTGCAAAATACAATTAAATAGAAAAAAAGTGGTGTCCCTGTTTCCATCTTAATTTTCTGAGCCTTGATTTCTTCTTTGATGAGGACATTGATGCACTCCTGTCCTGGTTTGGAGAACGGGGCTGGCGCTCACATCAGTTTGTGGGACTAAGTTTAGGATGCTTGGCAAAAGCAGATATTCAACAACTGTTTCACCCCTGTCCCATCTTTGTGCCAGGAATACAAAGATGGGTGAGACATAGTTTCTGCTTTCAAGGACCTTGAAGCCTAATAGGAAAGAAAGGTAAATCAATAAAGCCAGTGAGACCTTTGAGTCAAGGTGCTTAGGGAGTAAGGAGGTAGTGACCAAGGGCCTCTGTGTTCTCAGCCAACCTGAATGACCCATGTCAGTCATGGTATTTGCACAGGGTATAATTGAATGTTCGCTCAAAAGACCTAAAGTTATTGGCAACCTGTAAAAAATGTTGCAGTGGTGAAAGCTATTAATGTGCACACTGAGTAGAAAATGACTTTAGCAGAGGGACTGGATTAGTTTGCTGGGCTGCCATAATCAACTGCCACATATGGGTGGCTTTAACAGTAGACTTTTTTTTAAAGCTTTTTATTCTGTATTGGTGTATAGCCAATTAACAATCTGGTGGTAGTTTTAGGCAGACAGCAAAGGGATAACAATATTGTGATAGTTTTAGGGGACAGCCATACATATACACATATCTATTCTCCCCCAAACTCCCCTCCCATCCAGGCTGCCATGTAACATTGAGCAGAGTTCCCTATGCTATCCAATAGGGCCTTGCTGATTATCTGTTAAGCAGAGTTTTATTGTCTCATAGTTCTGGAGGCTGAAAGTCTGAGATCAAGGTGTTAGTAGGATGGTTCCTTCTGAAGGCTAGAAGGAAGCATCCCATGCCTCTCTCCTAGCTGCTGGTGGTTTGCTGGCAGTCAGGCATTCCTTGGCTTCTGCTGCATCACTCAGATCTCTACCTTCATCTTCACATGGCACTCTCTTTGGCGGCCTGACTCCTCACATGGTATTCTATTAATAAGGATACCAGTCATGTTGGATTAGGGGCCCACCCTATTCTCATATGACCTTGTATTAATTTAACTTTTTACATCTACAATAACTCCAGTTCAAATAAGGTCACCTTGTGAGGTCTTGGGGGTGAGGAGTATAACATGCAAACTTTAGTGGACACAATTCAGTGCATTACAGTTTCTTAATTTTTTCAAAGTACAAAGAGGAGCAATTGATCAGCATTTCTCCCAAGTTCTACAGTCACTGGAAAAAGTACACATATGATCCTGTTGAGAAAAATGGAAGGGCAGGTATTGGGAGGGAAGGGAAGGAGCCAGGCTTCATTGGGTGCTTGCTATAGTCTAGACAGTATTAGGGTCTTTGTCCAAGTTATTTCTTTGAAAAGAATTTGATTATCATTAAAACATGTTTATAAGGTCATCTCTATTTTGCAGATGTAGAAACTGAGGTTCAAAAACATGGACTCACCATCCTGAGTTTGGAGCCAGAAAAGGGTAGAGCTGGGATTTGACAGCTAACAGGTTAGGTGCCAGAAAACATGTTCTTTTCCTTCTAGTCTGATGGCCTCCCAGGAAAAGCTGTGATGAAGAATGTAAGGTTGCAGAAGTCAAAGATCCTAGAAGACCTTTCAATAAAAAGTGTCTCTCCCCAAGTGGAATAATTTTATTAGTTACTTCTTGGTCATATTTTAAAATTTAATAATGGCAGCAGATACCCCACTATTATCTCATTCTTAGAAAGATCGTTTTATGGGCTAATGTGAGAAACTCATTAATCTACATTTCCACTCAAAGAATTTTTAACTGTCTGCATTTTCTTACTCCAGTCATCAGCATGTTGACCACTATGGGAAAGAGCTGTGTCCACAGTGGAAACATCAGAAGAGATTCTAGTGATGGTTCACAGGGAAACCGGAAGCCCTGAAAATTTGACTTTCTTCTATTTTGCACTCAACACCCTCAACTTCTCCTCCATTCCCCTTTCTTCTTCTCTATTCTTGTTCCACCACATCCGTGTCATGGAAATGGCTACTGAAATAAATTAGTTTAATTTGTGAAATCACATTACGGTTCTCTCTGCTCATGCCAGTTTGCCCAGATTAGCCCAGGCAGATGGCAATGGAGTTTCATCACTGGTGAGAAAAGGGGCCCTTTCCAGAACTGCAGAACAAGTGTGGGAGAAATGTTATGGATGCCAGAAAGCTGTGTACTTGAGTTTTTGGGCCAGCAATAGCAGTGCTCTGCATCAGGACGACTCTCTGCCTTCTGAACAGAGGGCTTCCTGAGAGCTAGAAGCAGCTGGTTCTGGAGAAAAGATGGCTTGCAAAGAATCAGAGGCATTATGAGTCTTAAATTATTTAAGTTCCTCCTGTGGCAGCGGACTGTAATTGCTTCCTATTTCTGTAAATATTAGCAGCTGTGAGCCTTTCAAGTAAGGAGCTAAAACAGCGCTCCGTGTATCATACTTAAACTCTGGAATATTGTTAAATATCTGACCTTGGGCTGTCAAAGCACACTTGTTACCCACACTAGCCCTTATGCAGGGGAGTTGTTGACACTCTGAACTGGTATATTATTTTCAGCCTGGTCTGTAATAGCCTCGAGAGATAGAGAATTGGCAAAGGGAATTGCAAGTCACCAAGTAGCAATGTCATGATCCATTTCCTCGAGGGAGGTCACCTCTGTGCCTGCTGCTTTTAGTTGTTTTTACATCTGTAACTCCACCGACAGCTGTCATGATGAATCCTTTATCAAACTGGCAACAACTTGTAATAGGACTAGTTTGCATACCAGCTCTTACCTCTTTAGTCTCAGTTGATCTCTCTGCCTTATGTTCAATGATTTAATCCTACTGAAGTTTTTGTTTTGAGCCTTCAGACTCATTGTATTCTCATTGTCTTTTGCATTTGACTTATCTTGAGTTTTCTATCTTGAACTCTACATGTCCTATAGTACATCTATGCTGGTGCTGCTGCTGCTAAGTCGCTTCAGTCGTGTCCAACTCTGTGCGACCCCAGAGATGGCAGCCCACCAGGCTCCACCGTCTCTGGGATTCTCCAGGCAAGAACACTGGAGTGGGTTGCCGTTTCCTTCTCCAATCCATGAAAGTGAAAAGCGAAAGTGAAGTCACTCAGTCGTGCCCGACTCTTAGTGACCTCATGGACTGCAGCCTACCAGGCTCTTCCATCCATGGGATTTTCCAGGCAAGAGTACTGGAGTGGGGTGCCATTGCCTTCTCCGACACCTATGCTAGCTTCTACTTACTCTGAGGATGATGCCTGCTCTTGGAAGCTCTTGTGGGCTAGTTGGGCTTCCCAGGTGGCTCAGTGTGTAAAGAACCAGCCTGCAATGCAGGAAATGCAGGAGATAAGGGTTCGATTCCTGGGTCAGGAAGATGCCCTGGAGGAGGGCACAGCAACCCACTCCAGTATTCTTGCCTGGAGAATCTCATGGACAGAGGAGCCTGGCAGCCTGCAGTCCATAGGTTGCAGAGTCAGACATGACTGAAGCGACTGAGTATGCATGCATGTGGGTATTAGTGAAAGTGAAGTCGCTCAGTCGTGTCCAACTCTTTGCGACCCCATGGACTGTAGCCTATCAGGTTCCTCCGTCCATGGGATTTTCGAGGCAAGAGTGCTAGAGTGGATTGCCATTTCCTTCTCCAGGGGATCTTCCCAACCCAGGAATTGAACCCAGATCTCCCGCAAAGATGCCCTGGAGGAGGGCACAGCAACCCACTCCAGTATTCTTGCCTGGAGAATCTCATGGACAGAGGAGCCTGGCAGCCTGCAGTCCATAGGTTGCAGAGTCAGACATGACTGAAGCGACTGAGTATGCATGCATGTGGGTATTAGTGAAAGTGAAGTCGCTCAGTCGTGTCCAACTCTTTGCGACCCCATGGACTGTAGCCTATCAGGTTCCTCCGTCCATGGGATTTTCGAGGCAAGAGTGCTAGAGTGGATTGCCATTTCCTTCTCCAGGGGATCTTCCCAACCCAGGAATTGAACCCAGATCTCCCGCATTGCAGGCAGACGCTTTAACCGTAGGTCTTCTTTATTATTTCATGGGTGTAGGCATGTTGAGCACACAGCATATTGGACTGTAATAATCTACTTAGTGATTTTCATCTGCCATTGTATAGACAGCTCTTTGAGCGTGAGAAGTGTCAGTCCTATTTGCAGGTTTAGTTGCAGAGTCTGTGTGGAGCTTGGTGAATAAAAAGGGATTGACAAGTGCTTGCTGAGGTGGATTCATACTGCTATATCTCACAATGATGAGATATAATACCTCTGGGCTTAGTCTTCAGTAAAGCTGCCCAGGCAATCTGTGCATGTGGCAGAATCTAATCCATGTCTTCAGATGGCCACTTCCCTTCTTTCCTGTTAATACATTTGGGACTCATTTCCCAATAGGGAAAGCATCATTGGCCTAACCCAGTTATCACAGTTCCATTTCTTTATGCCAGTGATTGGTCCAAGGATGGGCACGTGATCCACTTCTGGCCAATGAAGATAAGGGGAAGTATGTTGAAGGCTTGGGGAATGATTTCTCTTTTTATTAATACAGTGATATGAGAAGGAAGCTATTTGTATCCTTCTTCCTTCTTTTCTACTTGGATGCTTTCATAGAAAATAAGAAATGCTGCACCCATGAGGAAGTAAGCTCCCAAATGAAAGCAACACATAAGCATGGGCAAGTGGAAGGTTCTTAGGTCCTTGATGATATTTAGTCATCAAAACCAATCCTGGGACAATCTACCTCTGGATTTGTGTCAAGTAAACAATACAGCAATCTTCTGGTTCAAATAACTCTTTTCTAGATGTTGTGTTACCTATTGTTGTGCTAAAATTGTCCTAACTGCAATAGATACCAGGAAAAGGAAGGAAGGGTGCTAGATTTTGTGAGCTCATTTCAAAAAGTAAAGAGCTTATGCCATGTAATGAGAGAAGACAGCAAAGAAAATATATGGGGCTTGGGGTTAAGACAACTTAGTTCACCTGGATCTTTCTGTATCACCTGGAACAAGTCACTTATCTCTATTATTTTCAAATCAGGCAATCATTTACCCAACAACAGCAAAAATAAGTATTTGATTGCCAACTGTGAGTTATATACTATCTAACGTATTTATTTGGAAAACAAAGTTGAACTAGATGACTTTGTTTGTAAAAATCTAACTCACTTTTTATTTTTGAGTCTTTAAAATGAGTTTGAGGAACTGCGAGTCTATAAAAATCCTGTACAACTTCCTTCCAAAATCTGCCTTGATTCCAATCATGTTTACCGTTGGCATTTCTTCTCATCCAAATTTCCTGCAGATCCTTGTCTGATAAATTTTTTTTTTTTAAACAACAAAACCCACAAAGCATCTGTCTCTGGCAAGAATGCTCATGAGTCACATCTCCTCCTCTGCAAAGAGAAATCTCATGAAACCAGCTGATTAAAAGGAGTACATAAAGAGAAGGCAGTCTGTTAAATTTATTTTAGGTCCAGCCCCCTAATTTCCAGTCCACATGCAGTCAGTTACCTTATTCATTCAGTCGCCAGGTCTTGGCAAGTACAGTCTGTTTAGGTAACCCTGACCTGGCTCACCTCTCAAATGTCCTGGCTGAAGAAAAAGGCTATTAAGCTGTCCTCAGGGGTATTGTAGCCACTGCTGTCCAGGCTCAGTAGAGGATTTCAAATTGGTTCATCCTGGTCCTGCCTTGATCAGGACAGGACTCTTGATTCAGACTACCATGATCCTGCAAGTTGTCTGTCTGTAGTAGTATCTTCAGCCCTGGTAGTGGTGGTGGGGGGTGGTGGTGAGATTATCATTGTGCCAGGATTTTAGATGGGGAAACATCCATGCTTGATGAGAGCACTGGGTAATGTCCAGAGAAGAGAGAATCATCACTCCAAATGGAACAGAGGATGGTGAAGAACCGATTGTTGTTTGTGTGTTTTACAAACAATATTGTTTTGGCTGCGGAGTGTAAGCAGTCAGGTTTATATAGTAAGTCCATGGTGTGGGGACTCAGCACCTTCTGTGTGCTGCTCTTTCATATTTAGCTTCTTGGTCCATGATGGCTGCTTTTTTCCTACCACCATGTCTGGATTCCAGCAAGTAAGAAGGAAGAACAGTAGAATCCCCATGTGCCTTATTTTTTAAGGGTGTGACCGGAAAGTTGTACAAGTAACTTCTGCTCATATCTTGTACCTGGTCAGATGTCTAGCCCACCCCCCCCACCTTTTTTTTTTTCAATTGGAGGATAATTGCTTTATAGTATTGTGCTGGCTTCTCCCATACATCAACATGTTTAACTTTAGAGAAGGCTGGTCTTTAACCTGGTAGACATACACACATATAAAATTTCTATTATTATAGAAACAGAGTTAGAAGACTGGAAACCTCAGGATACTTGAGGGGTGGCAGCGTGAGTAGTATCTTTGTGGGTCAGTATCTGAATTTTTTTAAAAAATTTATTTATTTATTTTTGACTGTGCTGGGTCGTTGTATCTGTGCAGGCCTTTCTCTAGTTGCAGCAAATGGGGGCTACTCTCTAGCTGCAGTGTGAGGGCTTCTCACTGCGGTGGCTTCTCTTGTTGCGAAGCACGGACGCTAGGGTGCTCAGGCTTCAGTAGTTGCAGCTCCTGGGGCCCTAGAACACAGGTTCAGTAGTTGCGGTGTGTAGGTTTAGTTGCTCCGCAGCACGTGGGATCTTCTTGGATCAGGGATCGAACCCATGTCTCCTGCATTGGCAGGCAGATGCTTTACCAACGAGCCACCAGGGACAGCCCTTAATTTTTTTATGGAATGGGCCTGACTGTAACCAGAGTGCTAGTTTCCCTCTTATACTTCCTTCTTTATGTTCTTATCTCTTCTCCCAACTTGCTTCTACCATCTGGGAGGGAAAAGTCTGTTTTATCACAGGATTTTTCTGTACTGGGCTTAGTACAGACATTTTTTTTTTTAATGAGTTAAATAGTATTCACAGGAAAATTGACACCTAAGCATACACCTTCAGAATAGAATTCCTTCTCATCTTTCCCCCAGATATGTAGCAGAGTCCTTGCTCCTGAAGGAGAGAGCAGATCCTCAGTGCCAGGTAGGAGTACATGTTGTTGTTGCTCAGTTGCTCAGTCATGTCTGACTCTTTGTGACCTCATGGACTGCAACATGCCAGGTTCCCTGTCCTTCACTATCTCCTGGAGTTTGCTCACACTCATGTCCATTGAGTTGATGATGCCATCCAACCATCTCAATCTTTCCCAGCATCAGGGTCTTTTCTAATGAGTCGGCTCTTCACATCAGGTGGCCAAAGTATTGGAGCTTCAGCTTCAACATCAGTTCTTCCATTGAATATTCAGGGTTGATATCCTTTAGGATTGACTGGTTTGATCGCCTAGCTTTCCAAGGGACTCTCAAGTGTCTTCTCCAGCACCACAGTTTGAGAGCATCAATTCTTTGTCACTCAGACTTCTTTACAGTCCAACCCTCACATCCACACACGACTACTGGAAAATCCATAGCTTTGACTGTATGGACCTTTGTGGACAAAGTGATGTCGGGAGTGCATGAGACAGAGACATTTTGAGACAGCTGTTTTGCCTGGTGAGAGTGTGTTCTCCATGGATGCTTCACCCTGTTAAGGAAATCCAACCAAACTGGATTTTGGTCTCTATTTAAGACTTGTGAAAGACAGCAGCAGGAAACTTGCTCGTTGCTTATTCTCCAGACATTTCTAGTCTACCTGAAATCTAAGGAGATATGACATATTATCTGTTTCCTGACAACAAGATCTAGGGATCTTCTTCCGGAGAACAATTCTTGACTTGTACTTTATTTTGTCCTTTTAAGAAATATACTACTGGGAAATTTAGAAGTTGTAATACTTCATAATTGAGGGATTTAGGTTCTTTCTGTCCATTGTTTTGGCCATGAATTGGTGATGTTTGCTCATCCCCCAATGTATCTCAAACATGTCCTTATGAAGTTCTATGAGCAGAAAGGTCTACACTTTGGTTTCTACAATGAGTTAAGGGAAATTTTGAGCTGTCCTTCTACAATGTTGTATAGTAGTTTAAAAAGTTAACAGTTTATTTTGGTGGCTTATGGATTTTTAGGGGAAGGAAACCATTGACAGGATTTTATTTTCCTATTGCATGGGGAAACTGACAAGACTTTTTCCTAGTAGAAACATGAGGAGTGGTGTGATGTGGGAAATGAACCGTGGGAACTAGCTCCCATTTCATTACATTGTAATGGGCAGGTGAGCAAATGTCACCTTGTTGCCATGTCAGCACTCTCTTCTAAGGTTGCACCAGGCTTCTGATCTCTACCATCCTCTTCCATGTGAACAAAGCTTGTGTCCTTTGTCTCATATCTTCAGAGGTCGTTCTCTGCTAGGTGAAGGGCTGATTGATCTAAAGATGCTCTACCTGTGGGAACATCAGGCACTTAGGCCAAAGAAATATTTTAGGTCAGATTTTTCTTGCATTCCTTATGAGTCCATGCCTGTCTGATTTCAGAACTGTTTGGAGATTATTGATGACATCTAGTTGCTCAGTTGTGTTCAACTCTTTTACGACCCCATGGACTATAACCTGCCAAGCTTCTCTGTCTATGGGATTTCCCAGGCAAGAGTACAGGAGTGGGTTGCCATTTTCTTCTCTAAGGGATCATCCTGACCCAGGGATTGAACTCATGTCTTCTGCAATGGCAGGTGGATTCTTTACCACTGAGCCACCAGGGAAACCTCATGCTGCTCTGATTTCAGAACTCCCTTGGGATAAGATAACTTAAAAGTTAAATATTTCATGTGAGTGAAGAACTGAAAGAAACTTGAAGGGCAAGTCCATGAGGCTGTGAAAGTTCTTCATCTCTCCTTTTTGTCTGGTGTTATAAGAAAATGTCTATGAATTTGCATGATATCTATCTATCCATCTATCTATCATTTATCTGTTGGAAGGATTCCCTATGTGTGCTGCCTAAAAATTTGCTTTTTATTATTTAAATAAAAGATATAGAAAGGGTAAGGGGTGGAAGAAAGCATTTGACTACTAAAATGAGGTTGGTGTCAGAATAGACCTATCGATCTACTTTATCCTTGTGAGATGAGTGACTTTTTGTAGAGTCAGAGCATTTTTGCAATAGAAGTCTGAAGACCATCTCGTCCAACTCCTTGTTTTACACATGATGGAAATTTTGAGGTCCAGAGATAAGTTACTTGCCTAAGGTCACACAAATAAATTGCTCTGTTACTTTACTTTTTTGAAAAGTAAACGTTTCATTGAAAAATAAAAAAAAATTCCTAAGTGGCTAGATTTGTATAACCAGCTTATAGACTGAACATGAACATCACCAAGCACTTCAAAAATCTCCTTTGTATCCCCTCCCCAGTAACTATCCTTTATCCCTTCCCAAAAGGGGCTGTTATTCTATTTAAAACATAGCTTAATGTTGCCTGTTTTTGAACTTTATGTAAATTCAATCACACAGAATCTGTTCTTTTTTGGTCTGGCCTTTTCATCCAATGTGATGCTTATGAAATTAATCCATTTTTCATGTTGCAGTAGTCTGTCCATTTGCATTGCAACGTTTTATTCCAGTGTGTGAAGAGAATGCAATTTATTTGTTTTCCTATTGCTTTGTTTTTAATGACTGGAGATTCCTAATATTGATTTTCAGGTCCATCTTAATTGTTTTGCTTCTGGACAGAGGTATTTTCTCAAAACCAACCTACAAGGCAGTTGTCTGAAGTCATATCTTTAAATACAGCAACCAGGAAGCAAAAATATATACTACCACTGATTATTTGCTGCAGTAATTTCCATTTTTCTTTCATCTGACTTTCTGTGACTATTGAGACACTAGTTGAGCAAGAGTCAGATGATATTCCCTTTCTTCTTTTATATTCTGCATTATGGCCTTTTGCTATTAAGAATTGATTTACAATTTGGGTTTTGAACGATTCATGTTAAAATACTTTGTCTAGAGAAGTGACTTTCCTCGTTCATTTCCCCCACATCCTCTGGGAGAATCCAGATGGTTCTTGCATTTTAAGTGCATGAACAGTTGCCATCTTGCATGATCTAATTGTCTAAAGCTGCCCACATGCTTACCATCTTAAAGAGTGCTGCTTGCCAAAGGTGTCAGGTCATCTTTCATATGGCTTTAGTAAAGAAGGCATCTTAGCCTGAAAGTATGGCATCAAAAAGCATCACTCCTAAGTGGCTGAAACTGACAATTCTTTAACTCCTTTGTTAAAAGTACAATTCACCAGGCTGAAAATCTAATTATTTAAACGCCAGTAGTTTTCCCCCTGGTAGAATAAACCTTAAGTGTTTACAATCAAGTTAGCTAGATTTTAACCTAGTTTACTTATTTAACCAAGTATTAAAAAAATCCATACCATACCTTGTAAGTTCTTCGAAAATCTTTCTTTCCATTGATTTTCATTAAGGAGGTAATTG
This sequence comes from Aepyceros melampus, assembly GCA_006408695.1. Lineage (NCBI taxonomy): Eukaryota > Metazoa > Chordata > Mammalia > Artiodactyla > Bovidae > Aepyceros > Aepyceros melampus. Next base: position 130,885 of record SJXQ01001335.1, on the reverse strand, counting down.
GCAGCTGATCAGTAGGCATGATTCTGACGAGCTGGTTTGGCTGAACCTTCTGTGTGACAGAGCAGCAGAAAGAGAGAGCCTAGAGGTTTGCTGACACTCCAATCTGTCTCCAGTGAATGCCAGCTGCTAATAAATACTTAATGGGCAGTTGTTTGCAGTTTAATAGAATTAGATAATTCTATTAGAATCCTGTTTGGAGACCTACAGGTATCATATATCACAGTTGAAGACATGGTTAATAATTTAAGCTAAGTGACTAGTAATTAGAGAGACAGTCCGATTAAGCAGGAACTTTTGGTTTTAAACCATCTGGGAATGTGTGTGTGTGTGTGTGTGTGAAAGAGAAAGAAAGAAAGAAAGGTTGGGATTGTGCAGGATTTTAGACTGTAAACTGTTTTAAGGTTTAGCTAATGCAGCAAGTCTGGGCCAACCCTTAAATGTGATAACAAAGCATGAGGCCCCTGGGGTTTATTTAATATCTCATCCTCTCAGTTAATGAGATGGAAAATAGTTCACTGTTTATCTACAGTAGATTGAGCAGATGTTGCCAATTCTATTTTATGGAATGTAATCTTGGTGAGATTGTCTTCTGCCCGTTACCTTTTCATGGCCTCGATGTCTCCTGTATTCTTCCTGATTGGGGGTGGGGTGTAGGCACCCTTTTAGCCACGGACTAGATGAATACACTTCTAAGTTAGAACTTAGCAGCCTTTTTACATCCTGAACATCCAGTCACCTCTAACAGGGCAAAGCGGGTTGGTTGACACAGAAAGGTTTGCAGACAACATAGGGCTTCTCAAATATAAAGACTGTTGACTCTAAGGACCTCTTGCCCAATAATAATTCTTTATGAAACTGTCAAGTTTGTGATTTTCTTTGATTTGTTTCATTCATCTCTTTGTCTTTACCCTAGTCTATAAATACATAATATATGAATTGGATCATTAGGTCTAAAAAGCCTAATATGATTATAATTATTTTTTTTTTTTGGAAAACAACTTTAATTTTCCAGAATCATCAGGTAATTAGTATTCTCTCCCAAATAGTGATATCAGAAGAACGTGTCTAATTTAGGAACATAAAGTAGTCGAGATTTGATTAAAGGCAATAAACCCCTTTAGACCTATGGATCTATTAGGATTTACCTTTGTCTGTAGCAGAATCTGGACTTCCCTGGTGATTTAGACAGTAAAGAATCTGCCTGAAATGCAAGAGACTGGAGTTCAGTCCCTGGGCCAGGAAGATGCTCTGGGGAAGGGAATGGCCACCCATTCCAGTATTCTTGTCTGGAGAGTCTCATGGACAGAGAAGCCTGGCAGGCTACAGTCCATAGGGTGGGAAACAGTTGGACCCGACTGAGCAACTAACACTAATACTTTTCACATAGCAGAAGCTGGACTTATAATAGGCGTATCTATATAAAAGCTTCTTCTTTTTCCCATGAGAAAATGTCTGGAGGCATGCATTGTTTGGTGGTGGATCAGTGCGGCCAAGATATGAGGCTCAAAGTCTCTGTGGTTCTCTTGGCCTGTTTCTTATGGCTGCTGCCACTCTATTGTACTCCTGCACTCCAGGCAGGAACTGGAATGGACAGTGTTGCCCAGAAGTTCCCAGAAGACATCTGCATTGCTTTCATTGGTTATAAATGTGTCATGTGGTCGCCCTTAGTTGCAGAGGTCTCTGGAAAGAAGGGTTTGCATTTCTCTAGTCTATGTAAGACCCACTCCAGTGTTCTTGCCTGGAGAATCCCAGGGACGGGGGAGCCTGGTGGGCTGCCGTCTGTGGGGTCGCACAGAGTCGGACACGACTGAAGCAACTTAGCAGCAGCAGCAGTAGTCTACGTAAGAGGAAGAAAATGGAAAGGGAATTGGAATGAGTATTGCAGGAGCCAACCTACAGTATTTGCCATATCCCCTGAGGAAATCTCCATATTTTGTGGTAACGCCCTTAGTTGCAGAGGTCTCTGGAAAGAAGGGTTTGCATTTCTCTAGTCTATGTAAGACCCACTCCAGTGTTCTTGCCTGGAGAATCCCAGGGACGGGGGAGCCTGGTAGGCTGCCGTCTGTGGGGTCGCACAGAGTCGGACACGACTGAAGCAACTTAGCAGCAGCAGCAGTAGTCTACGTAAGAGGAAGAAAATGGAAAGGGAATTGGAATGAGTATTGCAGGAGCCAACCTACAGTATTTGCCATATCCCCTGAGGAAATCTCCATATTTTGTGGTAAATACTGATTTAATTCTCTGCTGCTGCTGCTGCTAAGTCGCTTCAGTCATGTCCAGCTCTGTGCGATCCCATAGATGGAAGCCTACCAAAGCATAAACCTTTGCGATTTCTTTAGCCCCAGTGGTCTACGTGCCAGAGACAAAGCCTTGGAAATTCTTGGATGTTCTCGATGAACTATGCTATATTCTTAGGAGAAAGAAGTGGAAAAGAGAAGATTTAGGGAGAGGGGAGGAATACAGGGGCAAGAGATGATGTGAATATATTTGTGTGACTAAAATGTGTCATGCTGTCCCGTTAGAATGTGCCAGTCCTTAATTATCCTCAATTAATCTGGTTAACTGAAGTTTTAAGTTCAACTTTATAATTTATTGAGAAGCTGATATTACTGAGGTATAATCAAGTAATCTTTCCACTTGTTTTTCTTATTAAAAATAGTCTCTCTTCTTGACTCTAATACACTGTCATTGCATAAATTTTTACAAAATACAGATTAAAAACAGAAGAAACATTAAAAACCCACTAACTAGAAATAACTTCGTGTTGGTATTTTGTTAAAAGATAAGATCTCATTTTTGATTTAAGCAAATGGTGAAGTGATGCAAATATTAACATTTCATTTAATGGAAAGATTTGAAATAGCATTAATTTCTTAAATTAAAAATTATGCCATATAAAGATTTTCAAAGCTGGGTAGTCATGGGAAATATAAAATGTGCTGAGGGTTGTGTATTGGGGTCACTAGGTTTTGTCAGAATGAGTTTTCAGCAGCTCCTCCTTTGCACTGAAGTGATCACCCTAGATATCTTTTTTGAGTTGCATTGTGGATTGTGTTTACCTAGATAAATAGATAATGTTCTACATTCTATTTTGGCAGCATCTTATTTTAATTGCCTGCTTGGTTTGTTATCCTATCTTGTGCTCAGCAGATTTGTAAGGGCCAGTGAAGGACATTTTCAGAAATGCTTGTTGTCATGAATAGTCAAGCCAGGAACAATATAGAGTCTGCTGTATAATTTGTTCTTAGGGCTTTTTTTTTGTTTGTTTTGAGTAATATAAACAAGGTCCAGATTCTACGAATGCTCCGGGCGTCTTGCTAGGTTATAATTGCAAGTGTTAATTCAATTAGTACTCAGAATAATCCAGTGTGGAAATGGTCCTCTTATCTACTTGGCTCACCTTCTTTCTTGCCTCCCATATCTAATTAGCAAATTATATTGGCTCTGCTGTCAAAATCTGTCTGAGTCCGATCACTTACTGTCTCTACCACTAGTGCACGTGTGCATGCTAAGTCACTGTAGTTGTGTCCGACTGTGACCCTTTACCCTAGCCTGCCAGGCTCCTCTGTTCAGGAATTTTCCAGGCAAAAATACTGAAATGGGTTGCCATGCCCTTCTCCAGGGGATCTTCTCAACTCAGGGATCCAACCCGCGTCTCTTGCATCTCCTGCATTGGCAGGTGTGTTCTTTGCATTAGCACCACCTGGAACCTCCCTCTACCACTAATACCATGCTGTGTTTCCACTTTGCATCTCTCCTCTCGGCTGATAAGCATTTTCCTACAGAGAAACAGAGTGAGGCAGTATGACTTGGTTAATATATGAGCATATTGTATAGCTTCTAGGGTCAGATATATGTGGAGACTGGAGGACAGGAAGGTTTAGAAGACTACTGTACTCTTCAGTTCAGTTGCTCAGTCGTGTCGACTCTTTGTTACTCCATGACTGCAGCACGCCAGGCTTCCCTGTCCATCACCAACTCCCAGAGCTTGCTCAAACTCATGGTCATTGAGTCGATGATGCCATCCAACCATCTAATTCTTGCCATCCCCCTTTTCTCCTCCCTTCAATCTTTTCCAGCATTAGGGTCTTTTCCAATGAGTCAGTTCTTCGCATCAAGTGGCCAAAGTATTGGAGTTTCAGCTTCAGCATCAGTCTTTCCAATGAATATTCAGGACTGATTTCCTTTAGGATTGACTGGTTTGATCTCTTTACAGTCCAGGGGAATCTCAAGAATCTTCTCCAACATCACAGTATGAGAGCATCAATGTTTTGGTGCTCAGCCTTCTTTATAACCCAGCTCTTACATCCGTACGTGACTACTGGAAAAACCATAGTGTTTATACAGACCTTTGTTGGCAAAATAATGTCTCTGCTTTTTAATATGCTCACTAGGTTTGTCATAGCTTTTCTTCCAAGGAGCTAAAGTCTTTTAATTTCATGGCTGAAATCACCATCTGCAGTGATTTTGGAGTCCAAGAAAATAAAGTCTGTCACTGTCCATTGTTTCCCCATCTATTTTCCATGAAGTGATAGGACCAGATGCCATGATCTTCGTTTTCTGAATGTTGAGCTTTAAGCCAACTTTTTCACTCTCCTCTTTCACTTTCTTCACTCTGAGTACTAATTGAATTATTGATTATTCTGAGTACTAATTGAATTAACACTTGCAATTATAACCTAGCAAGATGCCTGGAGCATTCGTTGAATCTGGACCTTGTTTATATTACTCAAAACAAACAAACAAAAAAAGCCCTAAGAACAAATTATACAGCAGACTCTATATTGTTCCTGGCTTGACTATTCATGACAACAAGCATTTCTGAAAATGTCCTTCACTGGCCCTTACAAATCTGCTAAAGAAAGAGGCTCTTTAGTTCTTCACTTTCTGCAATAAGGGTGGTGTCATCTGTGTAGCTGAGGTGATTGATATTTCTCCTGGCAATCTGATTCCAGCTTGTGCTTCATCCAGCTCAGCATTTCACATGATGTACTCCTCATATAATTTCAATAAGCAGGTTGACAATGACAATATACAGCCTTGACGTACTCCTTTCCCGATTAGGAACCAGTCCGTTATTTCATGTCCGGTTCTAACTTTTTCTTCTTGACCTGCATACAGATTTCTCAGGAGGCAAGTAAGGTGGTCTGGTAGTCCCATCTCTTGAAGAATTTCCCACAGTTTGTTGTAATCCACACAGTCAAAAACTTTGATGTGGTCAATAAAGTAGAAGTAGATGTTTTTCTGGAACTCTTTTGCTTTTTCTATGATCCAACTGATGTTGGCATTTTGACCTCTGGTTCCTCTGCCTTTTCTAAATCTAGCTTGAACATCTGGAAGTTCTTGGTTCCTGTACTGTTGAAGCCTGGCTTGGAGAATTTTGAGCATTATTTTGCCAGTGTGTGAGATGAATGGAATTGTGCGATATTTTGGACATTCTTTGGCATTGCCTTTCTTTGAGATTGGAATGAAAACTGATCTTTTCCAGTCCTCTGGCCACTGCTGAGTTTTCCAGATTTGCTGGCACACTCAGTGCAGCATCATCTTTTAGGGTTTGAAATAGCTCAGCTGGAATTCCATCACCTCCACTAGCCTTGTTTGTAGTGATGCTTCCTAAGACTCACCTGACTTTGGACTCCAGGATGTCTGGCGTTGGGTGAGTGATCACACTGATCACACCATTATGGTTATCTGGGTCATGAAGATCTTTTTTCTATAGTTCTTCTGTGTTTTCTTGCCACCTCTTCTTAATATCTTCTGCTTTTGTTAGGTCCATACCATTTCTGTCCTTTATTGTGCCCATCTTTGCATTAAATATTCCCTTGGTATCTCTTTTTCTTGAAGAGATCTCTAGTCTTTCCCATTCTATTGTTTTCCTCTATTTCTTTGCATTGATCACTCTGGAAGGTTTTCTTATCTCTCCTTATTATTCTTTGGAACTCTGCATTCAGATGGGTTTATCTTTCCTTTCTCCTTTGCCTTTAGCTTCTCTTTTCTCAGCTATTTGTAATATTGTAATATTAAGTATTGTATACTTAAGTGATCCAAAATCTAAAATTATAATAAGAGAATTTGGTCCTCACTGATGTTGGTGTCACCGACTCAATGGACATGAGTTTCCATAAACTCCAGGAGTTGGTGATGGACAGGGAGGCTTGGTGTGCTGCAGTCCATGGGGTCACAAACAATTGGACACGACTGAGCGACTGAATTAAACTGATGTCATCAAAAACGAAAAATGGAGCAATATATTCGAGCATGCAGTATAGGTAGTTTATATATTTAATAATACAAATTATATATATATATTTAAAATTTTTATTGATTGATTTTTGTTTTTATTGGGTCTTGGTTGCTGCACACAGACTTTCTCTAGTTGCAGCGAGTGGGGGCTATACTCTAGCTCTGGTGTGTGGGCTTCTCTTGTTTCATAGCACAGGCTCTAGGTGCTCAGGGTCCTGTATTTGTGTTATGTGACTCTAGGGCGCATGGCCTTCAGTAGTTGTGGCGCACAGGCTTAGTTGCCCCGAGGCACGTGGAATCTCCCCAGACCAAGGATTGAACTTGTGTCCCCTGCCTTGGAAGGCAGCTTCCTATCCTCTGTGCCACCAGGGAAGTCCTGGGCAATTTAAATGAATTATATATTTTTCTTTTGTTGTGAATCATGCAAAGTATAATGTATCAGAGCTCCTGTCTTCCTAGAGCAAGGACAGACACCTGTAATGCAAGCAGTGAGTATGCACTGTGTGTGATGTTGCATGTTCTGCATCCCACCTTCAGTAATGAATTCCGATCCTCTGTGCTAGAGGAAAGACTGAGCTCTCTTTATTCTCTTAAAGAAAATTACAGTACAAAGTTTTTGTCGTGTGGAGAGGTGATCAAAGCGGTAAGTAGATAAGAGGAACCAGGACAAACTTATTACAAAAGTGTGATCAGCCAGTTAATTAACAAAAGCATTAGGATATTTTCCTGGATGTTGTGGTATTTGTGCATTTGTCAACATTTAAAAATTCACAATTTACCGTGGCTTCTTTTCTCATTCTTAATACTCACTTTCAGACCAAATTCTGCATTTGAAATTACAGAGATTCCCATTCCCCTTGCCTCCTGCATTCATTGTTTAAACTTTGAACCCTACAAAATCTAGATCTATCTCCACTTTGGCTTTATTATCATAAACTCATTCTACATAACCTCCAGAAGTTCCTTCTTCCTAGTTTGAAGTGTGTTTCTGTTTTATACAACTCAGAGAGCTCTAACACGAATACCTTTAAAGAAATTCATGGCAGAGTGAGATGCAGAGAGAGAAAAGGATAGGGGTGTTAGGTGGGCACAAAAAGGTCCCAATTGTGGGATAGCTTTCAGATAGAGCATGGTTGTTTGGGGGATGGGTGGTGGGTGCCCTTAGGGTGCTCCTAAAGATCCCAAAGGAATCTAGTAATCATAGGATAAAGAAAACCCCCCTGCAGCCCCCAGTCTCACAAAGAAGAAAAGCACAGAGGGAGACGGAAGGGGCTGGAGAATTTCATGAGAAGCCAGTCCGCACCTTTGCAAGTTGTACACACTCCTCCATACAATGTGTTGACTTTGTATGGGAGGCTGAGGTGCTGCCATCCATTCAGATGATGCTGGTGCGGAATGAAAGTCGAACAGCAGGAGTTGTGCAGCGGAGAAGGCTCTTTTGATTTGTAGCTTCTTTTGTTGCTTTCCTTTTGAGTTTCCTTGGTTCTGTGGTTTGGACCTCTACAGACCTAGAAAAGTTCAGAAACTTGAAAGGGAAGAAGCCCTTCCTCCCCAGGGCTGGTTCCTCCACTTTCATCCTGTGTCAGTGTTCACGCCTCACAAAGATGGTGTTAAATGGAACTCTCTACAAACTCTGGGTGGCTGGGAGTCCTTCCGAGATGTTATGTTCTGGTAATAATGGAGTCTTGTTACTACAGGCTGTTAACATGCACCCTTCCATTGTTGAAGAAAGACACCCAGGCAGCCACAGAGCACGTGGCTTCTGGGAGCTCTCAGGTTGGAGGAGTTCTCAGAGAGCTTGGTTCTGTGAAAGGAACACAGAAACCTCAGGCCCTTTCCAAGAGCCCCTTTTCCCTTTTTTCCTGAGTAAACTGTTTAATTTTATCTCTATATGTCACAGCACAAGGAGTTTAAAGTAAATGGTTGTAGGAAGCAACCCACAAGCACAAGCGACTTCAGGGTATGTGCTTTGGGATGAGGTTGTATTATCATCCTTGAAGAACTGGGATTCTAAATATCTGTATCTATGTCTGTATCTATATCCAATAGGCTAGATATATTGCTTTCTGGAATTTTCTATGCATCACTGTATCTTGATTACTAGAGAGAATAAATATATGGAATGTATTCTCAGTTCAGTTCAGTCGCGCAGTCGTGTCCGACTCTTTGCGACCCCATGAATCGCAGCACGCCAGGTCTCCCTGTCCATCACCAACTCCCGGAGTTCACCCAGACTCACGTCCATTGAGTCTGTGATGCCATCCAGCCATCTCATCCTAGGTCGTCCCCTTCTCCTCCTGCCCCCAATCCCTCCCAGCATCAGGGTCTTTTCCAATGAGTCAACTCTTCTACCACTAATATATCACCATTTCCTGTCTGTGTAGACATGTCTATCTGATTGCTGCTTTCTTTCCTGCTAAGCTCACATGTGTCTTCTGAACCATTTTCAATAAGGGGTCTTAGAAGGTCCCTCTCCATTGATTAAAATTTGTGCCTCACTGCTATAGATTGTTGAGAGGACAGAAAAGTCGCTTTACATGATGGAAATATTCTTTTACCAAAGAACCTCTTAAAGGCTAGACACTTACTTGCTTATTTCTAAGATAAGAAAAGAGAATATGGAGTTTTAGAGAAAGTTTAAAATAAACATGGCATAGTAGGGCTGTTGAAATGTGGAGGAGAGAGAGGGGAATGTGTTTAATTTCTATTAGGTATTTTTGTCTGTTAGGCTGATGATGAAAAAAAAAAGCTACCTTAGCAAATCAATTATAGTTAGAATGACAGGGTACAAAGTAATAGTTGAGACAAGCTTCATTAAGCATTTGTGAGTATGGCTTTTTTTCATCTCAGAGGTCTGCCTGGGTCACTGAAATCACTGTGAATTTGGGTCAAGGACCTGAGTAAGGAGGGGAAGACTCATTTATCATCAGAGAAGGGCGAGACAACTGTCATCACTCCATTTGACTCCAGCTGTGAAGTGAACAGCTTATTTTGTTTTAGTGATGATTTGAGAGAATCATCAATAAAATCACCAATACTCTTTGTAGCACAGCAATCTAGCTGTGTCCCAGGGTGTGTGTATGTGTGTGTGTTTGTGTACACATACAGGTGTTTACTGCAAGCAGAAAATGAAAAAGCAGGGAAAAACTTTACCTTTACACCCATATTTACATATGATTTCCTCTTTTCTGTTCACTGATGTTAGGGATTCATCTCAGAGTCCCCAGCTGGTCCATCTTTGTCCCTGATGGTTAGCATATTGAGCAGGTTCTGCAGCTTTATTGCTCAAATGTGCTTCCGTTGCCTACTGTGCAACTCATATAACCAAGCCCAGAGGAGTCTTTAGAGGAAGGAGTGATTAACTGGAAGAAATGGACTGAGTAGACTGTCATCAATCACTTTCCTTTATTTTCCAGAGCTCATCTCTTGAAACTTAATCATTTTGAAGACTCTAAGCTCCTTGTGATCATTTCCTGGGTACTTACTAAGCTAACACACACACTCTGCACATATGATGTGTGAGGCATTGTGTTAAGTTTCCTCTTTATTTATTTAAATAAAATCTTTTTTAAAGTTTCTTCTTTTCATGATTTCATTCACTCTTCACAACCACACTGCAGGGTAAATTCTATTATTGTTCGAGCTAGTTAGTGTGGGCTAACTTTTCTAACCATTAGACCCTAAATGATTGATGGCTCAAATACCATAGACATTTCTAACTTGTTCACATAACAGTACTGTTTTAGAAAGGAAAAGCCTAGAGGGGGTGGCCTGCATTCATACGGTTTTTCAGGAACCTGGCTTGATGGAGAATTTCTCTCTTCAACAAATAGTTTTAAAGGTCACCCTGGGGGATTACTGCCATTCTAGCTAGCTGAAAGGTGGAAAGAATACAGATGGAATGCTGTGTAGAGGTCTTTATGTGGCAGGCCTGGACGTTATGGCCCTTATATACAATACAATACAAATTCGCTTAGTTGTGTCCAACTCTTTGCGACCCCATGGACTGTAGACTACCAGGCTCCTTGGTCCATGGGATTTTCCAGGCAAGTGTACTGGAGTGGGCTGCCATATGGCCCTTAGTTGTGTTCATAATCTGCCGGCTGGAACTTAGTCACGTGACTGCCTTGAATGGTAAAGGGAACTGGGAAATGTAGCCCCTGGCTAGCCAGCCACTTCTCTGAGACAACTCAGTGCTATGTGGGAAGTGAAACACAGGAAGCCATCCTAGTCCTAGTCTCGTCCTCGGGCTACTAAGTATGTATCAGCATCTTTCTTCTCACAATGCTCTCTAAAAAAGACAATTCAGAATCCTCTTATGATATCCCTTATTCATGGAATGTAAAAAGAAATGATACAAATGAACTTACAAAACAGAGACTCACAGACTTATAAGATGCACTTATGTTTGGTGGGGGAAAGGGATAATTAGGGAGTTTAGGATGGTCAGGTTTTTCCTGTGGTCATGTATGGATGTGAGAGTTGGATTGTGAAGAAGGCAGAGCGCTGAAGAATTGATGCTTTTGAACTGTTGTGTTGGAGAAGACTCTTGAGAGTCCCTTGGACTGCAAGGAGATCCAACCAGTCCATTCTGAAGGAGATCAGCCCTGGGATTTCTTTGGAGGGAATGATGCTGAAGCTGAAACTCCAGTACTTTGGCCACCTCATGCGAAGAGTTGACTCACTGGAAAACACCTTGATGCTGGGAGGGATTGAGGGCAGGAGGAGAAGGGGACGACCGAGGATGAGTTGGCTGGATGGCATCACGGACGTGATGGACGTGAGTCTGAGTGAACTCTGGGAGTTGGTGATGGACAGGGAGGCCTGGCGTGCTGGATTCATGGGGTCGCAAAGAGTCGGACACGACTGAGCGACTGAACTGAACTAGGATGGTCATGTACACACTGCTATCTTTAAAATGGATAACCAACAAAGACCTACTGTATAGCACATGGAACTCTACTCAATGTTATGTGACAGCCTGGATTTGGGGGGGGCGTTTGGGGAAAACAGATACAGGTATATATATGCCTGTGTTCCTTAGCTGTTCACCTGAAACAAGTGTTAATCAGCCATACCCCAATACCAAATATAAAGTTCAAAAGATCCCATATATATGCATTAATATACAATATTTTTCTTTCTCTTTCTGACTTACTTCACTCTGTATAATAGGCTCTAGGGAGGGAGGTGGGAGGGGGGTTCAAGAGGGAGGGGACATATGTATACCGATGGCTGATTCATGTTGATGTATGGCAAAAACCATCACAGTGTTGTTAAGTAATTATCCTTTAATTAAAAAAAAGAGCAAGAAAACGTTCAAAAGGAAAAAAAATGTTAAGTTAAAAGAAGAAAGACAATACAGAATCCCATTCATTTACTGCATTTAAGTAAAAGTCTAGGCTTTCTGGGTAATATATAACTGTCTGGCATGAAGCATGGATGAATGTGATTCCTTTTACATATGAACTGGGAGCTGAGTTATCCTCCCACCCCTACTACACACCTATAAATAATGACAGTATAATACACACATGAATCCCAACCTGGGAACTGAAAGCATAGGAAATTCATAGCTATCATTGATTCTGCAGCAACGATAAAGTTATCCCTTGCCTTGTAGATGATGGACTTTTAAAAGAAGGTTTTATGAGCATTTGAATAGACTGTATCGTCTCTGGTACATATACACATATATATTTAAAGTCGTATGTCTGTGACAACCTAGAGGGTGGGACGGGATGCGAGGTGGGAGAGAGGTTCAAGACAGAGGGGATATATGTATACCTCTGGCTGATTCATGTTGATGGATGGCAGAAACCAACACAGTACTGTAAAGCAATTATCTTCCAATTAAACTAAATTTTAAAAGTAAATTCGTATGTATCTATAATATATGTTTCTATAACATTGTGTCTATATGGGTATAATATACTTATATACAAAGAGATAACACATAATAGTGAGTGAAACTTGCTATTCAAATTCTTTATATCTCTACTAATTTTAATTTTTTTTCTTTTTTGGCTGCACTGAGCAGCTTGCAGGATCTTAGTTCCCCAACCAGGAACTGAACCTGTGCCCTAGGCAGTGAAAGTGCAGAATCCTAACCCCTGGACTGCCAGAGAATTCTCTCTACTTCATTTTAAAACCTTTTTGTTATGTGAAATAAAGTAGACATTGAGAAAAATGCTTAAATCATATGTACATTTTAGCACAATAATAATTCAAGCATCAGTACAATAATCATGTAGACCAAAAAATAACATTACTAGCATGTTGGACGTCCAACTCCCCTATCACTTTGTTATCACAGCCCCTTCTATTATTGCCTAAGGTAATTACTCTCCTAATATAATGAGATTCACTTCCTTGTTTTCCTATGTAGCTTTGCCACATAAACATGCATTCATGTTATACATACTTTAAATCTGTTTTTGAATTTTATATGAATGGACTCATACTGTGAATGTTTCTAGTGTCTTATTCTTTTTAATAAACATTGGAATATTTATTGAATGCTGCTGCAGTTGATTTATTTCTATTTATGATTTAGAAGGCCTTATCTCTTATTCTCATCTGTTACATTTTTAAGTCTTACATTTTCAGGAAATACATTTAATTCTATGGACTGCAGTTTTGCCAGAAATTAATCAAAAATAATTATTCTGTGTTAACTAGAGATATATTGACTTTTTTGTTTATCTCAGCTTTTCATCTTTCAGTTTTATTCAGTTATAATATGTATGCTGCTGCTGCTGCTAAGTCACTTCAGTCGTGTCTGACTCTGTGTGACCCCATAGATGGCAGCCCATCAGGCTCCTCTGTCCCTGGGATTCTCCAGGCAAGAATACTGGAGTGGGGTGCCATTTCCTTCTCAATGCATGCATGCATGCTAAGTTGCTTCAGTCGTGTCCGACTCTATGCGATCACCAGGCTCCTCTGTCCACGGGATTCTCTAGGCAAGAATACTGGAGTGGGTTGCCATTTCTTTCTCCACTAATATGTATACAGTAAAGTACAAAACATTTAAGTGCGTTTTTGTTCAGTCACTAATTCTTGTCCAACTCTGTGACCCCATGGGTGGCAGCATGCCAGGCTTCCCTGTCCTTCACTATTTCCCGGAGTTTGCTCAGATTCATGGTGATGATATCTAGCTATCTCATCCTCTGCTGCACCCTTTTCCTTTTGCTTTCAATCTTTCCCAGCATCAGGGTCTTTTCCAATGAGTTTGCTTTTCACGTCAGGTAGCCAAAGTATTGGAGCTCCAGCATCAGTCCTTCCAATGAATATTCAGGACTGATTTCCTTTAGGTTGACTGATTTGATCTCCTTAGAGCCCAAGGTACTCTCAAGAGTATTCTCCAACATCACAATACGAAAGTATCAATTCTTTGGTGCCCAGCCTTCTTTATAATTCAACACTTCACTTGCATCTGTACATGACTACTGGAAAAAACCATACCTTTGACTATACAGACCTTTGTTGGCAAAGTAATGTCTCTGCTTTTTAATATACTGTCTAGGTTTGTCATAGGTTTCCTTCCAAGGATCAAGTATCTTTTAATTTCATGGCTGCAATCACTGTTTGCAATGATTTTGGAGCCCAAGAAAATAAAATCTATCACTTTTTCCACTTCTATTTCCCATGAAGTGATGGAACTAGATATCATGATCTTTGTTTTTTAAATGTTGAGTTTTAAGCCAGATTTTTCACTCTCTTTCACTCTCATCAAGAGATTCTTTAGTTACTCTTCACTTTCTGCCATTTTTTAATTAGAGTAGTTGATTTGCAATATTGTATTAGTTTCAGATGTACAGCAAAGTGATTTCAGTTATATATAGATAAATATTTTTCTCAGATTATTTTCCATTATAGGTTATTATCAGACATTGCGTGCTTATATAGTAAATACTTATTGCTTATCTATTTTATATACAGTGGTTTATGTATATTAATCCCATACTCCTAATTTCTCCCTTGCTTCCTGTTCTCTTTGGTAACCATAAATTTGTTTTTATGTCTGTGAGTCTGTTAATGTTTTGTGTGGATTCATTTGTATTTTTTTTTAGGTTCCACATATCATATAATATTTGTGTTTCTCTGTCTTGACTTACTTTGCTTAGTATGCTATTTTCTAGGTCCATTCATGATGCTGCAAGTGGCAATCTTTCATCCTGTTTTATGGCTGAGTAATATTCTATTCTCTCTCTTCCTATATATATATACATATATATGCACATTCATATATATGTATATATATCACATCTTAAACATTTGCTTATTTTTAAAATTATTTTCATTTAAAAATATTTTATTGGAGTATACTTGATTTACAATGTTGTGTTAGTTTCGGGTGTATAGCAAAGTGATTCAGTGATACATACAGTCATTCTTTCTTAGACTCTTGTCTCATATAGGTTATCACAAAAGAGTAGTTGTCTAACTGTATTTGTTGATTTTATATTTTAAAAATAAATGACAAACATCATTAATTATTAGAGAAATGCAAATCAAAATGACAATGACCTCATACCAGTCAGAATAGCCATCATCAAAAAGTCTACAAATAATAAATGCTGGAGAGGTGTGGAAAAAAAAGAGAATGCTCCTACTATTTTAAGACCATGAAAAAGCTTAAAACTCAACATTCAAAAAATGAAGATCATGGTATCCGGTCCCATCACTTTATGGCAAGTAGATGGGGAAGCGATTGAAATGGTGACAGACTTTATTTTCTCGGGCTCCAAAATCACTGCAGATGGTGGCTGCAGCCATGAAATTAAAAGACACTTGCTCCTTGGAAAAAAAGCTATGACTACCCTAGACAGCATATTAAAAAGAAGAGACATTACTTTGTCAACAAATGTCCTTATAGTCAAAGCTATGGTTTTTCCAGTAGTCATGTATGGATGTGAGAGTTGACCATAAAGAAGGCTGAGTGTTGAAGAATTGATGGTTTTGAATTGTGATGTTGAAGACTCGAGATTCCCTTGGACTGTAAGGACATTAAACCAGGCAATCTTAAAGGAAACCAATCCTGAATATTCATTGGAAAGATAGATGTTGAAGCTGAAGCTCCAATACTTTGGCCACCTGATGCCAAGAGCCAACTCATTAGAAAAAACCCTGCTGCTGGAAAAGACTGAAGGCAGAGGAGAAGGGGACAACAGAGGATGAGATGCTTGGCTGGCATCATTGACACAATAGACATGAGTTTGAGCAGGCTCTGTGTGATGGTGAAGGACAGGGAAGCCTGGTGTGCCGCAGTTCATGGAGTTGCACAGAGTCAGACATGAGTGAACAACTGAACAACAACAACAAGCTACACTGTTGGTGGGAATTTAAATTGGTACAGCCACTATGGAGAACAGTATGGAGGTTCCTTAAGAAAACTGAAATAGAGCTACAGTCTAGCAGTCCCACTGCTGAACATATATCCAGAAAAGATGAAAACTTCAGTTCACAAAGATACAGAGCACCCCCATGTTCATTGTAGCACTATTTACAATAGCCAAGACATGAAAATCGCCCAAGTGCCCATCAACAGGAGTCGAGGGGAGAACAGATGCATGTGTATATATGGCTGAGTCCTTTTACTGTCCACCAGAAACTATCACAATGTTGTTAATCGGCTATACCCCAATACAAAATAAAAAGTTTGAATAATAAATAAAAAATAAAAATAGGAAAAAACAAACTTATGGCTACAAAGGAGAAACACAGAGAAGAGGGATAAATCAGGAACTTGGAATTAACAATGTAAACATACTACTGTATATCAAATAATCAATGAGAAAGAGAGGAGAGAAATCTTAGTAATCAGCTAAAATTCTCAGGAGGTTTATTAAGAGAAGAAAGGGAGAATGGATATAGTTAGACAACTAGCTATCTTTTCTACAGTGGACCATGTCCTGTGGAAAATTTCTTTAAGTCAAGGAAAATGATTTTTATTTCTTTCATTAAATTCCTTCTCCATGTCTTTCATTCTTTTCTTCTAGTACTCATGGTAGAGAGATATTGGCTTTCCAAGATTTGTCTTGAAAGATCTAAATTTATCATGACTCTTGCCACTTATCTTATAATTTCTATCTCTGGGTACATTTGATAGATTTTCAACTTGTTAATTCAGTTTTAGTTGATGTCCATTTTACTGTTTGGATGATTTGTTAGTTTTAAAAAAAAAATCTTAGAAATCTTGTTTTTAATTTGCTGACTGGTGATCATTTTCTCAGTGCTCTTTTATAGCTGTGTATCCTACCAAATCTCTTGAAGATAATTATTATATATTTAAATTTATATTCACTATTGTCCATAAGCTCATATACAGGAATTGCTTATTTTGATTTTTTAATCTTGTATCTCTTTCATCTGTTAGCTTTCCTCAAAATTTTCTTATTTTGACATTCTTATATTCATAATTTGGAATCTATATTGCTAAGTACTAGTAGTTGGAATAGATTTCTTCAGCTTAAAGGAAAATAGATATTCTGGTAGATTTTTCAGTTTTGATTTCGGGATCTGTGGCTCTACGGCTGTGGACGGCAGGAGGGGAGAGAAACACTGGGCTGTGTAACCTTTTCTATAGCCGCGTGAGTAGGTTAACCTTGAAGGCTACAAGCTTCATGCAACATAGTGTTCTAGTGCTTGCTTGGGTTGCCTTTTGGGTGCATATCTTCCACTTTATTCAATGTGCTGACATTGATTTGAAAGCAGGGACCAGTGCAGCCACTCTCTAACACTTTAATTTTCTCATGAACAGTCACAAGATTTGTTGTCTCTGCTAAAGCCTGCCACTGCACCTGATTCTCTTATTTGGGGATTATTCTGTAGTTCTGTCAGTCTTCTCTTTTGCCTGAGGTTGTAGCTTTTTCAGTTCTTTGGGAGTTTACTGTCAGTCATATGCTGGTTTTTTTTTTTTTTTAATTTTCGGAAAGTTTCCTAGTGGTCAGGTTGGTTGATGCATCTCTGTGCTCAGTCATCATGAAGTGGGACTGCCTTTGTCAGTTGAGTTTTATGTCAGGGCTGTTGGAGAATGAGCCAAAAATCTCAGTGGGGTTCTTGGAATAGGCTAAAACTTTGAAAGCAATGTTCTTTTTGTGTTTCAATAACTTGTTTAAAAACATTCCAATGAAATGTTTCATTTTGCTGGAATCTTTTCGAAGGACAGTTTTGTAGTAATCCTGGGAGGCATATATCTGGTTAATAGCCTGGAGTCTGGTAGAGGAAACATCATGGAACTGTCAAGGGAGCCAGTTACTGTATATAAGGCCTGGAGAAATAAAGTCAAGTGACCAGCGGGGAGATGGGGAGGTTTTCTATTTTTATTCATTATACTGTGCTGTGGTTTTGTTTTCTTTTATTTAGGATTAAACCTATCAACTGATTTTCAAATTGACTTTTGGCATTTTTACCATATTTAGAGAAACAAAGCTGAGATTTAACTGTGGCTTGGATTTATCACATATTACTCTATTAAAACCATTATTTCATTAAGTTCCAGTTTTCTTATTAAGTTAATTATTATATAAGTTATTTTATTATTATATAACATGTATGTTTATTATATAATTATATAGTTTATTATTATACAACATGTTTGCTTTCTTCTTACAAGAATAATATATACTCACTTGTAAAAATTTTTAGCAGATGCAAATAAAATTTCATTTCATTTTATTTTATTATTATTATATTGTATTATATTATAATTATGATTATATTATTTTGTTATAATTTAATGCTTGATCCCTCTCTGCAGAGATAACCATTGTTAACTTTTATAAAATATATCTTTCCATTCTTTTTTCTCCTGAGTATGAATTAGGCTTAAGAGAAGTTAGGCAACTTACTGACAGTCATTCTATAAGAACTGAAGCCATGGCATAAAATAAGGAAGATTTACTCCAAAGCCTTTGTTCTCAAGCACTGTGATTTATACTTTACCTTAGGATCAAATCCTAGTCTTTGGAAATCCCGGAAGACATAAATTATAGCAATTGTTAGGTCTCTGGTGGCTCGGCAGTAAAGAATCTGCCTGCCAGGGATTGAGACTTAAACTCAATCCCTGGGTCAGGAAGATCCATTGGATAAGGAAATGGCAATCCACTCCAGTATGCTTGCCTGAAGAATCCCATGGACAGGGGAGCCTGCTAGGCTACATTTCATGGAGTCATAAGGAGTCGGATATGACTTAGCAACAAAACAACAGCCATCAGCCAGAGGCCAAGTGCAGGAGGCTGACTTCTGTGAAACATTCTATTGAGCCTCAAGGGAACTATTGTTCTTTAAAGGGTCTGTTTCTCTTAGTTTGGGCTTCCCTGGTGGTTCAGACAGTAAGAAAATCTGCCTGTAGTGCAGGAGACACAGGTTTGATCCCTGGGTCCGGAATATCCCTTGGAGAAGGGAATGGCTACCCACTCCAGTATTCTTGCCTGGAAATTCTGTGGACAGAGGACCCTGTTGGACTACAGTGATATGACTCAGAAAGAGTTGGACACGACTGAGTAACTAATACAATTTCTCTTAGTTTTCCAACTTATCTTGTTGAATCTGAAATTCTGCTCTCTTCCAAGTTTCCTACAGAGTGGATTCACTGGGTTTAGTTAGTTTTTTTAATAGAAAGTCTGTACTATTGAACTCTATAGAAAACAGACAACGAAACCCTCACATGAATTCTAATATTGTAATTATCAAATTGGGTGTTGCTTTGTCCTCGAGGTTGAGCAGAGCTAGAAGAGGCACTGTGTGTACTACAGCCTTCTTCATTATTTTCTGATTTGCTCAGCTTCTTGGCAGTCTCACGGGCATTTTCAAGGATCCAGAGAACCAGGTTGTCCTAACATCTCTCAGATTTGCTTCAGGCTGTGTGTTTCGGCAAAGAGGAAGCCGTGTAACATTGCAGGTATCTGAAATTGCAGGTGATGGTCCAAATTCTTGGCTCCAGCTATCAAAGACTGATTTTCCCAACTCCTCTTCTCTGGGCTTTCTTGCTCAGAGGCCAGGCTGGCATGTTTGCATAAAGTGCTATTCCGCTGGAAACAGCTGTGCTTGGAAGCAGATGAGCTGTCGGCAGAGGAGGGATCGTAAGTCAGCGGAACTCTGCACAGAGGCATTTTCTGTGGCTGCTTTTGGTGGATGCTGACTAGAAAATCAGACTCTCTATAATCACCGGAACTTTACATCATGCATTTTAGAAGTTAAAAAGCTAAGCTCAGAGATCCGTAATACTTACCACCCTGGACATAAATTGCAGTTTGTAAATTCTGTGCTTTATATGCATATTTTGTGGGTTTTTTATGGTGGTAAAAGTCATATCATATGAAACATACCATTTTAACCATATTTAACTGTGCAGTGGAGTAACACTAAGCACATTCACACTGTTGAGCAGCTCCCGCCATTTTCAGTTTTCTGCACTGAAACTCTGTCCCCATTCCCCTTCCTCAGCCCCGCGCTTCCCATCCCTGGCATCTAGCAGTGGTAACCTTCTGACTCTATGAATGTGACTGTTCTAGGTATCTCATATGTATATGTGTGTGCAGCTCAGTCGTGTCTAACTCTTTGCGACCCCATGGACTGTAGCCCACCAGGCTCCTCTGTCTATAGAATTTTCCAGGCAAGAATACTAGAATGGGTTGCCATTTCCTTCTCCAGTGTATCTCATATAACTGGAATCATACAGTATTTGTCTCAATAATGTTAATTGAGGGCTTCCCTGATAGCTCAGTTGGTAAAGAATTCGCCTGCAATGCAGGAGACCCCAGTTCAATTCCTGGGTTGGGAAGATCTGCTGGGGAAGGGATAGGCTACCCACTCCAGTATTCTTGGCTTCCCTTGTGGCTCAACTGGTAAAGAATCCACCTGCAATGTGGGAGACCTGGGTTTGATCCCTGGGTTAGGAAGATCCTCTGGAGAAGTGAAGTTACCCACTCCAATATTCTTGCCTAGAGAATTCCATGGACTGTATAGTTCATGGGGTGGCAAAGAGTTGGACAAGACTAAGCAACTTTCACTTTAATGTATATTGAAATTCTATGTGCATGTTTTGATCTCATCGAAATGACTGCTACCTGAACTCCTTTTAAATAGGTTTTATTTATACAGTTGGCTACCTCATGTTTACAAGATCTGCCTTTCTTCCTCTGCTGAATGTCATGTGATCTCATCTTCCCTGCATGAGTGACGTGAGCAGATTCTACTTGCTTTCTGTAAGACATACCTTGGTGGGGATCTTAGTTATACTCAGAAACAGAAGGAACACTGTCATTTCGGCATATTAAGAACCTGGAGAGTGATGATTCCATTCACCTGGCTGGTGAGCAGTCTCCTGCTTCCTTCAGTGCAGTTCTTATAAATGCCTTTTTTTTTCACTTTTGTTTCATTTTTACATTTCTGACTTAGTGGTCTTTTTTCCCGGGATGTTCCATCAGTCCTAACAGTGGTATAAGAGATAGGATTTAACTAAGAAGGAAAGCAGAACTTTGAGACTTTAACTGATGTGCCAAATATGACATCCTTAATATATGTCTTTCCTTCTCACTTACGCCATCTAACAATCATCTTTGACCACAGCCTCTGACTGATTTAACACACTCTCACAGTTCACAGAGCCTTGAATTGTGACTCTGATTTTGTCTTGGGGGGAGGAATCTACTCTTGATGATGATGGCAGAGCTGGATTGGGCTCACATCATGATTCAGGTTCCTGAGGCAGAGTTGGACACTATAACCAGCTTGTCACCATAACAGGTGTAAAGCTTGAAAGCAGAGTGAGCAAAAAGTGAAAACAGATCAATAGATTCTTTTTCCTCATGAGGAAAGCAATTGTATGGTCTTGTTCCTAACAGTACATTTCTGTGGCATTTTTATAGTCTGATTGAGTATCCTCTAATACCTTAAAAAAGTATTCAGTGTGATAACCATATGGAAATTTTTTTTGATTAAAAAATTGGGCATTTTAAAAGTCTTCATTAGATTTGTTACAATATTGCCTCTGTTTTATGTTTTCGGTTCTTTTGTCCACAAGGCTTGTGGGATCTTAACTCCAACCAGGATTGAATCTGCATCCCCTGCATTGGAAGATGAAGTCCACAACCACTGGACTACCAGGGAAGTTCCATATGAAATTACTGACTATGAAGAAGCAAGAGGATGGTCTGTAGCATACCTAGCCAATGATAAAGTAAAAGCTAAAATGACAGGGATCGAAAAACCAGCTCCCAAGTAGAAGCATTTATATATCAGATAGCATGTGATTGTAGAAGAGACTATTTGTCCAGCAGAATTTAGTGCTGTGCCTGCCAAAGTTTAGGGTCAAACTAGGGAGGAAATTGCCCACCTAGGGACTATACTTTCTGGTCCTCCTCACATGTAGGTATGGCTATATGATTGCTCTTGTGAAGGAGCAGAGATATTATTTCCCAGGCCAAAGTTTTAAGAAACCAGGATCTCTGATGCTCCTTTTCTTGTCTGTCATCTGGATGGAGGACTCCAGGGAACTAGGAATTGACAAAGGCACCAGACAGAAGGATTGTGGTTCTCTGAATCTCCATGTGGAGGAGGGTAGCCCACTCACCAGGAATCCTTTCACTGAATGCTGCTGCTGCCAAGTTGCTTCAGTCATGTCCGACTCTGTGCGACCCCATAGACGGCAGCCCACCAGGCTCCCCCGTCCCTGGGATTCTCCAGGCAAGAACATTGGAGTGGGTTGCCATTTCCTTCTCCAATGCAGGAAAGTGAAAAGTGAAAGTGAAGTCGCTCAGTCGTGTCCAACTCGCAGCGACCCCATGGACTGCAGCCTACCAGGCTTCTCTGTTCATGGGATTTTCCAGGCAAGAGTACTGGAGTGGGTTGCCATTGCCTTCTCCAAATGCTAACAGTTTTATTTTTAAGAGCAGCTGGTGGTTGCCCTCACAAATGCAGGCAGGGAGGCAAGTTGTGATGATGTATTAGTCAAGGCAATGACCTTGTCTGTATTTGCATTTTACGTTTCAGTAGCCTAGATGATGCTGTATCCAGGGGCTAATGACCAGATGCCCCGGCAATTGACAGACTTAAGTCAAGCTGCAGGATCCTTTCCTTTCCCACTTAATTTACTAGTAGGTTTTTAAAATAGAATGCACTCCTTTGTCTGAAGTTGTGCTATCAGAAGTTGTCTATCAATAGCAAGAGAAAATGCAATTCAAAAACCTATTTCTTTTAAGATATATTTCTGTATATCATATTCTCAGTTGTCATTGGGACTACCCTTCCACACCCAAATGGTCATCTGGACTTTGCTAACACAGTTCTTTAATTTCACTGAGAACAGACTTTTGTCAGATTTAGGTGGCATATGTGCTAATCATAGTGTAATTGGTCTCTCCTGGTCTGTGGTGGTACAGGTGTGATGCAAATAAAACATATATGTGCGTGGAGGTGATTGGAATTACGGTCAACTGACAGGAGGCATCAACCTCTCAGTGCCTGAATAGCCAGTTTATTGGATGAGACAGGACAATTACCGCAAATGGCCCATCAGAATGGTTAGAGCTCCCTACAGGCTTTGAGGCAGGTGTTTGTGCCTTCAGTTTAATCTCTTCCTCTCCAGTTCCAGGCCACATGCAGCCCTTGGCACCAGCAGCAGCATTTATACAGAATTGTGGGTTACCTGGTTGCCCAGTGCAGTGGATCAGGACATTCATGGCCTGATCCAAACAAGGCATGAGCTCCGTTTAACACAAGCTCAATTTCTCTAGGACTAAGGACTTGTGATCTTTTTTGGTTAATGTCTTTTTGGTTTCGTAGAATCATGGAAATTTGTAATGTTTTCCATTAGCTCTAGTTGACCTTCTAGAATATTTGTCATTCAAATCTCTCATACTCTAATTGAGAATTTGGGTGTCTCAGAAAGGCTAAGCAAGGGCCCTATGCATGCATGCTAAATCACTTGTCATGTCTGACTCTTTGCAACACTGTGAACTACAGCCTGCCAAATTCCTCTGTCCATGGGATTCTCTAGGCCAGAACACTGGAGTGTGCCCTCCTCCAGGGGATCTTCCAGACAAAGGGATCAAACTCACGTCTCTTATCTCTAACCTGCATTGTCAGGCAGGTCCTTACCACTAGTGCCAGTGAGGGCCCCAGGTAGAGCCCATTAGTGACAAAGCCCAGGGGAGCTTTCAGTGCTTCTCAGTGCAGATTACATGACTCATAGCTCCTGTTCTGAGCATCCTTTCTGGTCACCTGTCAGCTCCTATTCAGAGAAGAAGTTGATGTCTCAACAGCTTCTAGAGATCAGAGAAGTAAAACAGATAACTCCAGAGGGAGAAGTAATGAATGAGAGTTTTCTTCGTAACACCTATCTTTTCTCCTGCAGGGATTTTTATGCTGTGCTCAGTTGCTCAATTGTGTCTGACTCTTTGTGACCCAATGGACTGTGGTCCTCCAGGTTCTTCTGTCGATGAAATTTTCCAGGCAAGAAATACTAGAGTGGATTGCCATTTCCTTCTCCAGGGGAACTTCCTGGCCCAGGGACTGAACCTGTGTCTCCGGTATTGGTAGGTGGATTCTTTACCGCTGAACCACTTGGGAATCAAAGTTTTCTTTCACAGAGGACATGTATGGCAATATTATCCTTCTCAGGGAAGTGGAACCTGACCTTACAAAATCACTTATAATTTTCATAAGGCCACCTGGGCAGTACTGGCAGAGCTGGGACTTGAGCCTGAAACTGGCCTCCACCAAACCTGTGCTGTTGATCTCATGATACACAGTCCTGTAAAATCTTCAGTGCTTCTGTAGTAATTTAACTTACTCCCAGGGGGCAGAGTCAGCCTTGGGAGAGGCTGTTTCACAAGGTTGATACATTTTCTCAAAGCTGTTCTTTTAGGGTCAAGGTTCAGATGGCAATTTGCTGATTAGATCTGAAACCATAAATGCTCTGAACATTCAGGTATCAAACTAGGATCAACTTGGACTCAGAGATCTGGGCCAGCACGGTGCATAGATGCAGGGTTTTGGGTGATGGTATAGTCTTCCTGAGAATTCTCTGCTAAGCAAATAATTGTTGAGTTGTGTTAGCTGTTAGCTCATTCTTCTCTATGAGTAGCTTAGTTCCTTTGACTTTTTTTTTTTTTGGTAAAATTGGTCCTGGCTACATTTTATGTATTTATCACTTGCCTCATAGAAATAGAGTCCTTGCTGCTTGGGTCATTGCTGTCAAAACTAAACTATTTCTAGGCTAGTAAAAAATACTATAAGCATTACTGTTTTATGGACCAATTTATAAAACTGTCAAGTTTCTAGATGATATTTATTTGTGGATTTTTCTCAGAAAATTCCATGATTCAAAAGCCTTTTTTAAAAAAACCCAGTTCATTACACACCTTTACCTCCATGATATCCCTACTGATTGTGTACAGTTCATCCAGTCTTTTTTTTTCCCTCTGTCTAGTTTTTCTTATTTTTATTACAAAGAACAAAAGGGATAAAGGCAGTGGAATGGCTTGTTAAGAAAAGCCAAGTTCTGGGGAAAACTGGCAGGTGCCACTCAATTATTGGTTTAGAAAAAGAACTTCTAAATCTTTGTTTGGATGGCAGGACTGAATGTGAAATTTGGGAGGTGTTCTAATCCAGATGCTTTCCTTGATTCCTAGCAAGACTCCATTTTCTTCTTCTTCTTCTTCTTTTTTTTTTTGAGGATGAAGACAGAAAAATGAAAGGTAGTAGAACTCAGTTTTTCATTAGTTTCATATTGAGTAATTACTCTAGTCCACCCATGTTTCACGTGTACTGCTTTTTGTAATTACTTGTTAGCATATTTAAATATACAAATGAGCCTCACCACCTAGATAAAAGCGTGATCAGTTTCAAAGCCTGGAGTGCATATGCAAAGAACTGTTGCCCTGTATAAAGGTGCTCAAGGCTGAAGATGACCTTGACAATCTTGTTTTTACTGCCAGGAACATGTTCAAATGCATATGTGCATATTTCCCATATATTTTTAAAGTCTAGGTCATTTCTTTTTGCCTTTTTTCCCTCTCTGTTGTCTTCTACAGTGTTTATCCAACTTCTGTTCCATTTTCTTTAATATAGTTTTCTGCTCCTTGGTTGGATCCACCTGCCAATGCATGAGATGCAAGAGTCACAGGTTCGATCCCTGGTCAGGAAGATTCCCTGGAGTAGGAAATGGCAACCCACTCCAGTATTCTTGCCTGGAGAATCCAATGGACAGAGGATCTTGGAGGACTACAGACTGTGGGTTGCAGAAAATTGGACACAGTTGAGCACACGCGTTCACATTCTGCTGTTTGGTTAAGAGGTAGTCTTAAACAAAGAGTTTGTAATAGATTCTTACCAGAATGAATGGAAGGTAAAGACACTTATAAGATTCTGTCTGTATCCTTTGATACAGATATAGGAACATTGGATTGTTCATTTGAATTAGAGGGAGGAGTTTCGCTGCAATGAAGACTACCAAGAAGAGAGACGAAAACGTTGAGGGTGTTGGTTTATCTTTCTTGCTGTATACAATGGAATGACTTTGAGTTCATTGATTAATGGGACAGGGGCCAGAAGTTGTTGAAATCTTTTTTTCTTATGGGTGACTTCAGGGATTCTAGTGCCCAAGTAGTGGTGTTTCAGAACCTAGAAGTCAGAGGAGGGCACAGGATGGAAGAAAGGGAAGTCTCAAAGCATTGTATGACGGCTTTGAAATTGGCATCATGAAGGAATGCCTGGAGAGTGTGATCTTGCACAGACACTGGCAGTCACAGGGTGGATGTGATGAGCAGTTGCTGAAGGAAGCTCAAAATACCTATGGAGGCAGCTGGTGCAGGAGAGGGGAAGCATGGCACTTCTTTGTGGGGGCTTTAGCTGATATGTCAGTTCATGGGCATGTGTGAAGCATTCCTTTAGGAGTGACAGTGGGGAATATTTTAAGCATCCCTTAGGATCATTGAAATTCAGCATCAAGCAATTTGTTATTCCTGTGAAGAAAGAGTTGGTTGTATTCAAGTTTCGTGTTAATTGGCCTAGTGTTGTTCGTGTCCAGAGCTGCGATCAACTAAAATTTTAACCTGCTTGCAAACTAACAAGTCAGCCTGTGACAATTTCATGGATGCTGGTGAAAACCAGAAGACTCTTGGGTGGAAATAACAGACTTCATTATTTGTAGCTCCTCAGCAGCATGAGCATCATGATTTCATTGGTTCCTTGTGTCCCCCGAATCCATAGGACAGTGCAGAAAATGTTCAATGGGATTGCTGTGAATAATGGATTTGTGTCATAGTTATGGAACCACAAATTTAGGAAACTCCACTTTTTTAAAGGAGCTGCTGATAAACCTGACCAACCTTTGCTTCAGAGGGAGATATTTTCTTTCTTACATTGGTCAGGAAACATATCTGTCCTCTGTCACAGAGGGAGATACTATCTCTAGCTTCCAAGGCTGTTTGCTATTTAAACATCCTTGACAAGATAGTCCAGGCAAAAACTGTCAACTCCTGTGCTTGGAAAACTTCCAGGAATGTGAGAAACTTATGAAGAGCTGACCCCGATGATATGTTCAAAAGACCTACATTTTTATAATTATTATGTTTAGTTAGTGCCTGAAGTCAAAGGAATAACACTAATTATGGGAAAACAGGAAGAATGTTTTGGGGGCATGCCAGTTTCCTATGTCTCCAAAGTTACACCCACTGAGGCTTTCCCTTTTATGATCTGTAACTTGGTTACATTTTCCAGAGTGGTGTCTTTTTTTCTCCTGTTATTAAGGCTCATCTGACACAGACACTTAGGATCTTCTGTCCACAAGGCTAATTGGGATGCAAAGACGAGGCTTCAGACTAAATATTCCAGGGTCCATTAAAGAGTAGTGACAGGGACCGGAAGATAGCTTATCATATCCTGTCAGTGTAATATGCCGGGTTGCTTCCACAGATTAACTAGGGAATAATGAAAAGTCTCTGTGTGAGTGAGTGTAAGTGTGATGTGTGATGTGTGATGTGTGATGTGTGTGTGTGTGTGTGTGTGTGTGTATGAAGAGGAGAAAAGCAGAAAAGGGAAGAAGGGAAGAGGGAGGGAGGAAAGAGAGGGAGAAGAAAAAGGACAGGGGTGGTGACTGCAGCCTGCATTCAGAAAGAGCACGCGCATGTGATGTCACTGGGCCAGTGAGCCTCACTTAAAGGGCATTTTATTTATTTATTTTAAAAATGTATTTATTTGGCTGTGTTGGGTCTTACGGCATGGGGGATCCTTGTTCTTTGCTGTAGCATGCAGTTATCTTTAGTTACATCATGCAAACTCTTAGTTGAGGCATGTAGGATTTAGTTCCTGGACCAAGGATGGAACCTGGGCCCTCTGTATTCAAAGTGCGGAGTCTTAGCCACTGGACCACCAGGGAAGCCCCTAAAGGGCATTTTAAAGCTCTTAAATTTATGCTGTCATACCTTCAAGACCTGCAAATGATAACTCCAACTTTTGGATGGTGATTCTCTTGAGTTAACATGAAATTAGCCTCAGAAGCACCTTCCTTTAATTCAGATATTACTTAAGTCAGGGGCTTACAGTCACAAAGTCCTAAAGGCTTTGCAGATAGGAGGAAAAAGAAGTCAGTTGTTTAAGCATTTGAAAAACAAGTGAAACAAGGAGAATAATACTCACTTTACATGAAGAGCCTCTTAGTCCTGTTCGTGGCTAATCTGTTTGCAATTCTTTGTCTGGGTTGGAATGGGTGTCTTATGAGAGTGACTCTATCAGGGTGTGATGGTAGCTTAATCTGGCTGTGGCTCACAGATCACTGTACCAGTCGATACTCTATTATTGCAAGTTAAGTGGTTTGCTACAGTATTCCACGCACAGGGTATTAGAAGCTGTGTTCTCTAATTTCCTAAGCAATAATGGTATAAACAGTATGCATTTTTTATTATAAAAACAAACAATTGCCTCCGCAGAGTTAATGGTTTTTTATATACTATCAGTACCCAGGAGATTCAGTCATAAATCAGAGCAAAATTAAATGTAAAAATGTACTAAATTTTGGCAGAATTAGAAATTCTTTGCAGAGGCTGAATTCTTCAGTTTTGCTTGGAATCAAACTTTTGTTTTCCTCCTGGTGCTTTTATTTTCATTTTATTTCAATGGGTATGTTGTTTCCTGATTAAAATTAATTCAGAATAATTATAACAACAGTAGATCACAGCGTGGATCTGGGCAGTGTTCTTTATACTCCTGGAGGCAGTCTCCATCCAGCCTCTCTGCACTTACCCATTTTTAAGTGTTAACTATTATCTGTGGCGCAGACGGGATTATGAACCACACAACAAAGACTGGAGTGAAAGATCATTCCTCTCAAATGCAACTGTTTGTCAGGGAGTCTGAGCAGGACAGAACTTCCTTGGCAAGTGGCTTATCTGCTCATTTTACATTAAGTAGAAGGTGAGAGAGAACAATGGTTTTTCCTCATTAGAAGACTTGGTGAGGGCTGTTAGTTTCCACCTATCAGGAGCCCTAGGCCAGGAAGATGCTAGAGGGAGTGATGGTTAGTGAGCAGGGACATGGTGTTTCATTCAGACCAAAGGTAGATTTAGAGCTGCCTGTGAGTGACTGGAAGGGGCAATTTAACAATTAACAATATTAATGGCAAAGCTGAACACAACCAGAGTCTGAAGGCCAAATGGAGTCTTGAGGCTGCCAGCGTAAGATCCCTTGACCAGGCTTTCTTAGATCATTTCTCAAATTCAGGGGCCACTTAACTGTCAGCAGGGATGCGCCTAGGCTAAGGTGAGTGGAGCTCAGCAAAATTTAAGGCAATGTCTAAAAATATCAAGAATCTAGGTAAATAATACTTCAATGCAATATTCTACAAAACAAAAATTAATACAAAGAATTTCATGATGAACAAAACATAAAACTTTAAACACAGAATCTCTGTTACTGATTTTTGATCCCCCACTGCCCACCCCCTCTGGCTCTAGTATAGCTCAGAGCAGTACGGTTTCTCAGCTGTGTGCCCCTAGGTCAATTGTTTATGGGCAGGAGAGTGAGTCTCATTAATACTTGGGTGGAGAGGAGGGTCAATTCTTAGCAGTGAGGATGTGGGATAGGTAGGTGGATCCTAAAAGATGTCTGCTAAAAGATGAAATTTACTTCTGGGATGTGATCCCTGTGTAAGCCAGCTCGAGCTGCCAGAATAAAATATTAATACCATACACTTGGTGGCTTAATCAACAGAAATTTATTTTCTTACATTCAGAAGCTGGAAGTCCAAGATCAGAGTGCCGACATTGTCAGGTTGTGGGGAGCGCTTCTTCCTGGCTTCAAGATGACTGGCTTGCGCCTGGGACCTCACATGGCCTTCTTTATGTGCATGTAAGGGGAGAGAGAAGGTGTTGATTCGTGCAAAACCATAATCCCTTCATGAGGGCCCAACCTCATGACCTTGTCTAACCTCGATTACCTCCCAAAGACCCCTTCTCCAAACACCATTACATTGGAGGTTGGGGCTTCAACATGTCAATTTCGAGGGAACATAAACATTCACTCTCAACTAGCATCCCCAAATTAGAACTAGATGCCAAACATTGTTAACTTCCTTTTAGTAGTCTTGCCTGAATTTCTCATGTATAAACTAATCTTTTCTTTAAAAAAACCTACTCATCTTTTTGACAGTTGTGTCAAAATATAAGCTCAATAAAGTTAAGATTTTTGTCATTGACTTCTTATTCCAAATAAGTTGCCATAAGAGTACCTTTTTGCAAAGATGAATTAATCATCAGAAGAATGACTCAAATGTTTAACTGGAAAATTAAACTTGGGTACTTAACTATTTCTGAAACCCCTGCGACCTGACCAATAATTACTCTTCCCACCCATAAGAAGACAGAAACATTTAGCATATGGTTTTCCTTTCCCATCTACAATCAATCAGAATATGTCACTTTGTGGCTTACTCTTGTCAATCAAAATATTGTGCCTAGTTCTTCTAGGTGTAAATCTCCCAAAGACATTTTCCAGAAAGGGCTGTCTAATTATTAAGTGATAGAAATGTTGGTAGAAAAAAATAAATTCCTTTAGACATTATAGGGATTAAAAAATTAGGGAAAGAGTTTTTTGTTGTTTTTTTGCTTTAACTCTCCTCAAGGACTGTTTCCTTCTTGTTGTTCAAACACCATATTGGAAAACATTTCAACTGTGAATATAATTCTGAAAACACTTTGAGCCCTGACAATATCTGTCCTGGGCAGCCTTGTATTAAGCTGGCAAACAGATCTGGAAAAATCGGGAAGTATTTTTGTTTTCAGAACGCTTTATATGCAATTCCCCAGGAACAGCTCAAAAAGATAGATACTCTTTTCTAAAAGGTTGCTGGTTTAGCACTTCCTAACTTATAAAGGTTGGAATTTCCCACTGGCTCAGTGGAGAGATTTGTATCACTTATTTTAGATTCACTTAATAGCACATTTGTGTTTGAGATAAAGTGTGAGTCCCACTAGACAAGTAAGATTGTTCTTAAAAATTGGCCTCCTTCTCTCTCCCCACCATGTATACTCAGATCTAAAGTAGAGTCTTCTAAATGTTATTCCACAGCTAGATGTGACATCCTATTTTAAAACAACAGCAGTAGCCGCTGTTTCTCTTTGTAGAGAACATGGTCAGAAGTACAGAAAGCAGATCTGTGAAGACTGGTGAGTTTTCAGTTCCTTAAGTGAAGTTCTGGGGCTTCCCTGGTGGCTTAAATGGTAAAGAATCTGCATGCAATGCAGGAGACTGGGGTTTACTCCCTCAATCAGAAGATCCCTGGAGAAGGAAATGGCAACCCACTCCAGTATTCTTGCCTGGAGAATTCACTGGACAGAGGAGCCTGGCAGGCTACAGTCCATTGGATCACAAAGAGTTGAACACAACTGAGTGACTAACACACAAGGTAAGTTCTAATTGTAGTTCCCTCACCCCCCTCCTTGTTTTGGTGTAGATGAGAATGAGAGGGAGGTAAATGGTAATACATAGAGAGGTACAATGAAGGTTTATACAAAACACAGCTGAGTAACACTTGCCTCATCACATGTGACCTGGGTATAGTCACTGCATTTTTTTTTTTTTTCACTTTTGCCATGGCATTCATCATACACTATCCTTCTTTTCCCCTCCTGCTTGACATCTTTATTATGATTTAAGACTTTTTTTTAGAAAGAAGTTTGTTTCATAGCAAAGTTGAGGGGAAGCACAAAGTCTTCCCAAATACTCCCTGCTCCCACATACGCATATTCTCCCTGTCATCTGCATCTCCAATGTAGTGGTACATTTGCTAAAGCTGATGAACCTACATTGACACCTAATCACCCAAAGTTCTTTACTTACCTTGGGGTTCACTTTTAATGTACTTTCTATGAGTTTGGGCAAATGTACAGGGACATGTATCCATCATTCCAGTATTACACAGAGTATTTCCACTGCCCTAAAAATCTTCTGTGCTCCACCTCTTCATTCCTCCCTACCCACTGAAAACCTGGCAACTGCTCATCTCTTTACTGTATCTATAGTTTTGCCTTTTCCAGAATATCATATAGTTAGTATCATACAGTTGGAGAAGGCAATGGCACCCCACTCCAGTACTCTTGCCTGGAAAATCCCATGGACGGAGGAGCCTGGAAGGCTGCAGTCCATGGGGTCGCTAGGAGTCAGACACGACTGAGCGACTTCATTTCCACTTTTCACTTTCATGCATTGGAGAAGGAAATGACAACCGACTCCAGTGTTCTTGCCTGGAGAATCCCAGGGACAGGGGAGTCTGGTGGGCTGCTGTCTATGGGGTCACACAGAGTCGGACACGACTGAGTGACTTAGCAGCGGCAGCAGCAGTATCGTACAGTAAGTACATAGCCTTTTCAGAATGATTTCTTTCACTTAATAGTGGGCCTTTAGATTCCTCTATGCCTTTTCATGGCTCGAGAGTTCATGTCTTTCTACCAATGAATAATATCCCATTGTCTGGATGTGCGCAGTTTATTTATCCATTTACCTTCTGGAGGACACCTTGTTTGCTTCCACGTTTTGACAAATACGAATAAAGCTGCATTAATCACTCAGGTGGAGGTTTGGGTGAACATGAGTTTTCAGCTCATCTGGATAAATACCAAGAAGTACAATTGCTAGATTGTATGGTAAAACGTATGTTTAGTTTTATAAGAAACTGTGGCGATACCACTTTATTGGGTTGGACAAAAAGTTCATTCAGGTTTTTCCATAACATCTTATGGGAAAACTGAAATGAGCTTTTGGTCAACCCAGTACATTCCCACTAACAATGAATGGGATTCTTGTTTCTTCATATCCTTGTTAGCATTTTAGTGTTGTCATTGTTCTCGATTTTGGCCATTCTAAATAGGTGTGTGGTGGCATCATGTTCTACCTTGTTCTGCTCTTAGTTCTTACTTCAACTAGCTTATATACACCTTAAAAGTAGAGGTTACACACATCTTTTTTATCCTCAATCCCCTGCTGTAAAATCATGTGCATGGGAACGTCACTCAAAAGTGTGCTGAATGATTGAAGATATTGAGTGTGTTAGGGTTGGTGAAAAATTTGATTGGGGAAGGGAAGAACTATCATTTGTTGAATATATATGCCAAACATTTGACAAAATGCACTTTTCCTGTGAATCCTCATAATGGTCCTATAAAAAAGACAAAATCATTCCCATTTTGCCAAAAATGGAGAAACTGAAGCTGAAAATAATAAATAAATTACACGGCATCAGGAGACTCAGGTGAACCCAGGATTCTAATCCAAGTCTGTCTGGCTTGATGCTGAATTTACTACACTGCTCTGTGCTTACGATGAGAGCCAAGATCCTAGTCTTCACTGCCTATGGAGCCAAGCAGACAGGGGAGGAGGCTGGGGAGTTGGGGTGAAGAGACCCCCTGCTTGTAGATCTTGTCCAAAATAGGCACCCCTACTTAGCTTAAGCCAACTGATAAAACATTTTTTAAAATAGAGAATCTGTAAATCTAGATTTTGGGGAGGGTTGCAATCTTCCAAGTTTTATATTTTGGCAACTAATGATGACGCTTTTGAAACTAAAAACAGGCCTGTGAGTCTGATCTAGGCTACAGACTCAAAGTTTCTAGCTGTTATATTAAGAATGATTCTAAAGAATTGCAACTCTTTTCCCTCAAATATGCATTGTAATCCTGAAGGGCGTGAAGTACTGCCTGTCAAGAAAAAATTAGCCGACTGTAATTAATACTTTGTTCTTTTATTAGTATGTAAAATGTTCATGGATAATACTAAAATAAGACTACTGTCTTATAGTATTTTATCAGTCTATGCCATGTGGACCTGGATAGTGAATGAAGATGTTTACTATTTTACTTACCTTACTTGCTATGATGTTCTGACCTAATTTCCTAAAAACAGCAGAAGTCTTTATTCAGCAGCGAACTGATGCTGCTTATTGAACTATATACAATTTTCTAAGTGTTTTATGCAAATACATACACTCTCACACAGAAAATTACAAATGACAGGCATCTATAACCACACGTAGTTCTGGCATTAATTACTAGTTGTCTATTATGAGTGTGTAGATGCTGCCCTTTGTCAGAAACAACAAGGGTAATTTCTGTGTGTGTTTTTAAAAATTAATTTATATTGAGGCATAATTGATTTACAGTGTTGTGTTTTGAGTGTAGGGCAAAATGATTCAGTTATATATGTAAAACTATGTGTGTGTGTATGTGTGTGTATATTTTCAGATTCCTTTGGTAATTTCTTTTTCTTTCTCTTGGCCCTGTTGTTATCCTGATTCAAGTCATCAGTTTGTGTTGCCTTTTTCTCTGTCTCTGAGTATTTTGTCTTTTGATGTGAGTTTTGGTAGGGTAATCACAGCAAATTCTATTTTTCTGCTGCAACTCTTTAAGTTTGTATCTGCTCAGAGTTCAGTTAATTTTTATGACTTTCATAATTTCTGTTTCTAATCATTGTTTCAGTGAGTGATATAGTGAGGTGAAGCCCACTCATTGTCAAGGTTTGAATGCCTGTCAATGTACCCATGTGGTGCTCCTTGGGGAGGATAGGCTTGATGAGCTTCCATGATTTCTATGAAGAAAAAAGGAATGTCTTCCAGGATGTTGCTCAGGCTCAAATGTCAGTTCTTCAGTGATTACGCCCTACATTCCACTGTAAACTTTTCTACTTCCCTACTGCAAGGATATTTCTTGTCCTAGGATTTTCCAAATTTCCCTGCCTTTTTAAAGTGGTGTCTTGTCCTTTGTTTTACATTTTCCTCCTCCTTTTCCCTCCTCCCTCCCTATTTTACTCTTCAGAAAAACCACTTTAATTATTTTAACTTATTATTTTTGAATTAAGTGTATGCTTCTAATAACATTCTTTTATTGCTATTTCTTGATTTTTCAATTTTAAGTGTTTTCAAATATGAAAGGATTTAGCAGGGATTTCACCCTTGATCCCTACCACAAAACAAAATCTTCCCATCTCCACATTTGAAGTGTTACTGTATTCAAGTTCATGTGCTGGATGCACGGTGAGATCAAACAAATTGAAATTTCGAAGTCTGAAGCAGAGAGAGGTTTATTGCAGGGTCACGCCAGGAGAATGGGCAGCTCTTGCTCAGAAAAACAAAACTCTTCAATGGTTTTCAAAGAGAAGTTTTTATAGGCAAAGTTTTGGGTGAGGCCTGCAAGGTGTGAACTTTTTTTTGGTTGGTTGAGAGTGAAACTCAGTTCAGTTCAGTTCAGTCGCGCAGTCATGTCCAACTCTTTGCGACCCCATGAATCGCAGTACACCAGGCCTCCCTGTCCATCACCAACTCTCGGAGTTCACTCAGACTCACGTCCATTGAGTCCATAATGCCATCCAGCCATCTCATCCTCAGTCGTCCCCTTCTCCTCCTGCCCACACCCCAATCCCTCCCAGCATCAGGGTCTTTTCCAGTGAGTCAATTCTTCGCATAAGGTGCCCAAAGTACTGGAGCTTCAGTTTTAGTATCATTCCTTCTGAAGAAATCCCAGGGTTGATCTCCCTCAGAATGGACTGGTTGGATCTCCTTGCAGTCCAAGGGACTCTCAAGAGTCTTCTCCAACACCACAGTTCAAAAGCATCAATTCTTCTGCGCTCAGCCTTCTTCACAGTCCAACTCTCACATCCATACATGACCACAGGAAAAACCATAGCCTTGACTAGATGGACCTTAGTCGGCAAAGTAATGTCTCTGCTTTTGAATATACTATCTAGGTTGGTCATAACTTTTCTTCCAAGGAGTAAGCGCCTTTTAATTTCATGGCTGCAGTCACCATCTGCAGTGATTTTGGAGCCCAAAAAAACAAAGTCTGACACTGTTTCTACTGTTTCCCCATCTATTTCCCATGAAGTGATGGGGCCAGATGCCATGATCTTCGTTTTCTGAATGTTGAGCTTTAAGCCAACTTTTTCACTCTCCTCTTTCACTTTCAACAAGAGGCTTTTTAGCTCCTCCTCACTTTCTGCCATAAGGGTGGTGTCATCTGCATATCTGAGGTTATTGATATTTCTCCCAGCAATCTTGATTCCAGCTTGTGTTTCTTCCAGTCCAGCATTTCTCATGATGTACTCTGCATATAAGTTAAATAAGCAGGGTGACAATATACAGCCTTGACGTACTCCTTTTCCTATTTGGAACCAGTCTGTTGTTCCATGTCCAGTTCTAACTGTTGCTTCCTGACCTGCATACAGATTTCTCAAGAGGCAGGTCAGGTGGTCTGGTATTCCCATCTCTTTCAGAATTTTTTTCCACAGTTACTCACTGAGTTTCACTCAGTGAGTCTGATTCTTTGTGGCCTCATGGACTGTAGCCCATTGGGCTCCTCTGTCCATGAAATTCTCCTCCGGAGTGGGTTACCATTCCCTTCTCCAGGGGACCTTCTGGATCCAGGGATAGAATCTGGGTCTCCTGTATTGCAGGTAGATTCTTCACCAGCTCAACCATCAAGCAAGTCCTTTGATTGGCTGGTGATGTAATAGGATACTCTAGGAATCTCTGTGCTCAGCCTGAAGTTCCCATCCTCCACTTGATGGGGGCCTTAGTTCCTGCAGAAGAACTTAAAGATATTGTTAAGTGTATCCCTTGAGGGGGGACCAGGACCTGGCTTTAATCACTTCATTATTTCTTGATTGGTCCTCTTTTGTTTCTGCATTCCCTTACTTCCTTGATTAGCAACTGTTTGAATCTCCTCTTTGGTATTCAGCAAAGTCTAGGATGCTGAAGCATTTTTCCTGCAAATAAATGAAGACACACAGAAAAGTTTGGTGCCCAGGAGGGTCCCAAAGGGTCTTGCTGTAGTTCAGAATTAGTTGAAATTTGTTAGATTTGTATTTCTATTTTCAGTACCTACATTATTATGGCTTCAAAAGAATTATTCACAATCAAGCCATGAAGTGTACTTATATATTTTAATTTTCTGAAATTTCACGTATTTTAAATAGATTTTTAAAATATAATGTTATTCATTCATTCTTGGCTGTGCTGAGTCTTCACTGCTTTGCACAGGCTTTCTCTAGTTGGTGGGAGCAGGCTTCTTGTTGCGATGGCTTCTTTTGTTGTGGAGCACAGGCTGTAGGCCAAGTGGGCTTCAGTAGTTGTAGCCTGCAGGCTCTAGAGCATGGACTCAGTAGTTGCAGCTCATGGGCTTTGTTGCTCTTTGGCATGTGGGATTTTCCCAGACCCAGGGATCAAACTCATGTCTCCTGCCCTGGCTGGTGAATTCTTATCCACTGTGCCACCAGGAAAGTCCTTCACATATGTTTTGGTGTACATTTATTTCATCTGTTTTGCTGGTAATGTGTCTTTTAAATTTAGAAACTTGTATCCCTCAGCGAATAATAATGATGATTGTTTTTTTGGATGATTCATTAATCTCCTTCATTCTCTTCATCTTATCAGATGTTAGACCTCCTGAATTACCCCTCTAATTTTTTAGTCTGTTCTTTCATATTTTCAATTTCTGCATCTTTGTGTTCTGACTTTCTGGTAAGTCTCTTCTGTTCCCTCCTCTCCTGTCTCCTCCTTTTGTCTCCATTTTAACTTGCTTTGGGTCTAGTTTACTCTCTTTTCCTAGTTCCTTAAAGTGGAAAGTTAGGTTGCTGACTTGAGATCTTTCTTCTGTCTTAATGTAGACAGAAGAAAAAGCCAGATCTTTCTTCTGGCTTTTATAGCTATAAATTTCCCCCAAAGGACTATTTTAGCCATATCTCATGATTTTGATGTGCTTTGCTTTCATTAATCTCAATGTATTTTCTAATTTTTCATGTCATTTCTTCTTTGACCCATTGTTTCTTGGGGACTCTCTTGTGTAAATTCCATATATTTGTGAATTTCCTTGATGTCCTTCTGTTATTGATTTCTAATTCCATTTCACTGTGGCCAGAGAACATATTTGGTATGATACAAATCCTTATACATATGTTGAAACTTATTTTATGGAGTAGCATATGGTCTATTCCTGGAGAAAGTTCCATGTACACTTAATAAAAATGTATATTCTTCTATTCTTGATTGTAGAGTTCTGTAGCTTTCTGTTAGGTCTAGTTGTTTATAGTGATTTTCAATTCTTTCTGTTTCCTTGTTTATATTTTGTCTAGTTATTCTATTATCAAAGGTGGGGATATGAAGTCTCCAACTATTTTTGTTGAATTGTATATTTCTGCTAATTATATGTTTCAGTTTTGACTACATTTATTTTAGAACCATGTAGTTGAATATAAGTTTATAATTATTATTTTTCCAAGATGGATTGGCTTTTTCATCATTATAAAATGCCCTTTTATGTAATAAAGTTTAATTTTCCTCATAAAAGTGTACCCCCTTCAACTTCTTTTGGTTACACTACATGGTATGTCCTTTATTGTCTTTTTACTTTTCACCTACTTGTGTCTTTTAAAGTGTATCTCTTGTAGACAACATATAGTTGGACTATAAACACAGTATTTTTGAAAAATCAATCTGTCAATCTCTGGTTCTTGATTGGAATATTTAATATGTTTACTTTTAATGTAAATATCTCCAAGGTAGGATTTATGTCTGCAAGTTTTCTATTTATATTTCTGTGTCTTCTGTCCTTTTTATCTGTTTCTCCTTTATTGTTTCGCTATGTGTTAGATATTTTCCAGTATACCATTTGAACTCCCTAAGGCTGCTGGTTTCCACAGCTGATCACTTTGTTACACTGTTGGTTTTCAAGGCTATTGCAGAACTGGGGAGAGGGTGATGGAATAGGTCTTATTGGTTGTTGTTCAGTTATTAAGTCATGTCTGACTCTGCAATCCTATGAGAAGTGAAAAGGAAGGGAGGAAGGAAAAGATAGGTCATATTAGGACATCACAAATTTCATTGTCCCTAAGAGATTCAGATGTTTTCCTTGAATAAACACTTCTTGGTTTGTGTTATATCATTCTTTAATTTCCAGAGATTTGAATCAGTTCAGTTCAGTTGCTCAGTCGTGTCCCACTCTTTGCGATCCCATGAACCGCAGCACGCCAGGCCTCCCTGTCCATCACCAACTCCCAGAGTCCACCCAAACCCATGTCTATTGAGTTGGTGATGCCATCCAGCCTCTCATCCTCTGTCATCCCCTTCTCCTCCTGCCCTCAATCTTTCCCAGCATGAGGGTCTTTTCCAATGAGTCAGCTCTTCGCATCAGGTGGCCAAAGTACTGGAGCTTCAGCTTCAACATCAGTCCTTCCGAATAAGTTGATTTTAACAATTTTTGCTTGTGAAGAACTGACACACTGGAAAAGACTCTGATGCTGGGATTGAAGTCAGGAGAAGGGGACAACAGAGGACGAGATGGTTGGATGGCATCAGCGACTTGATAACTATGTGTTTGAGCAAGATCTGGGAGTTGGTGATGGTCGGGGTAGCCTGGTGTGCTGCAGTCCATGGGGTCAGAAAGAGTTGGACATGACTGAGCGACTGCACTGAACTGAACTGAACAATTTTTGCTAGTATTCCACTGTTTTTATAGAGGAATGGTTTTTTAGATATACTTTTCCTATCATTCCAGATTTCCAGAGATTTCTTGAAATCTTTTTTGTTCTTTCTTTTGACTGTATTTATTCTCTGAGTACATTTTTTTGGAAAAATAAATTTATGTTCTTTCTTGAGTGCAATAGCCAAGATAGTTTATCTCTCTGAGGATATTATTAATTTAAAATATTTTCACCCCTTATAATATTCATTTCCTCTAATTGGCTTCAGGTTATTAATTTCGTCCTCTCTTCTACATTTGACATTTCTTCATACAAAAATGGCAACTGTAGTAGTAAACACTTATTAAACCCTAACTCTGCATTAGTCTTCTACTGCTTTATACATATTAACTTATTTAATGCATACTAATTTAATTAATCTTCACTTTAAATGTTGGAAGTATCATTTTCTTAGTTTTACAGGTGAAAAAGCTGAGACATAAAGAAGGTAAATACTTGGCTAAAATTACATAGTACAAAATTGCAGAGTTGGAATTCAGGTATAATCTAACTTTCTTATCTTCTTTATCAGATATCAGGTCACCCTTGGGTCATCTGCTCATATGTACCAGTGGGGTTATAAATATTTTGAGCTTGTTATGGGGGCTGTTGACTGTGTGGGTATTATCTGTAGGGTAAATTGACTAATTCTGGGTTTTTCTGATTGCTACTTTAAAATGTAGCCTTTTTTGTCTACTAGTAAATTATCACTTATTTGTCAGCTTTCTATCCTTCAAAAATGTTTTTTTGTTCTTTTTGAAGTTGTGAGTTTATGCCTATGGAGGGAAAAGTTTACTAGCATTTTAATGAGGTTTTGGGAAGAACCTGAATTCCCTGCATGTTTTCAATACACTGTCATTTTAATCATTTTAAGCATACCTTAAAACATAATCTCTGCTTTGTTAACTGAAGTTATTTTTGGAGGGGGTATCTAATTCTTCTGTTTACCTGCTGCTTTTTTCATGAACACTGTATTTTCCTCTTTAGCTCTATAATTTTGTTTTGCTTGTGTGTTCTCAGTAGGGCTTTATCCATGGGTTTTTTTATGTGGTTTGGGCTGAGTCTTCACCGAGGTAAGCTTTCTCATTTTCTTCTGCCAGGTATTCCAGAATGACAGTTTATATTAATTTCTTGCCTTAGGAATATAGGACCCTGCAAGGACACTGTAAAATAAAACCCAAACTCATGGGAAGAAAGGCTTCAGGTTAAGAATTGTCAGGGAAGGCTTCCCCCACTCCTCATGCCTAGAATGTAGAACCGCATCTGTCTCTTGATTACCTTCCTGTGCCAGTGAGCATATAAAACACCATTTCATTGAAAATGCAGTCCTCTGAAGGCTCTGAACTAAGGGTGAAGGTCTCATTTTCAACAGTCTGCTTCACGGAGGTCCCAGGTCATAGTTCCCAGGTCTTAGGTCCTATGTGTGTGGTTATTAAAAGCAAACCTTGTGCTACCTGAGACCAGACCAATACCTTCCCCAGTCACCAAACCTGGACAATATGGTGCTGTCTCATTGAGTTTCTTTCCATTTCAATTTTGACTCCTGGGGATTCCCCTTACTTTTGAGCTCAGATATGGCTTCCTTGGTGGCTCAGATGGTAAAGAATCTGCCTTCAATGCAGGAGACTCGATTTGATCTCTGGGTCAGGAAGATACCCTGGAGAAGGGAGTGGCTACTCACTCGAGTATTCTTGCCCAGAGTTCCTTGGACAGAGGAGCCTGGTGAGCTATAGGCCATGGGGTCACAAAACAGTTGGACATGACTGAGAGACTAACACACTAACATGTATTTGAAAGGACATTTGTGATTTTTAAGCCAGATTATCTGTACATTTTATAGCATGAGGTGTTCAGGTTATCCGATCTGCTAATTTTGCCTGAAGGCCTAAACTGATCTTTTCTTGTTGAATTATTTTATGTATACTCCATAGATGTTATTCTTAAATTGAAAATATATGTAGTTTTTTCCATGACATTGCTGCTCAAAGAATATATATATTCCTCAGCTTTGTTGAGATATACTTGATGTATAACACTGTGCAAGTTTAAGGTGTATCTTGTGTTGATTTGATACAGATATAAATATAGAGCAAAATGATTACCACCATAATGTCAGCTAACACCCCCATCATATCATGTAATTACCATGTCTTTTTGTGGTGAGAAAGAGATTAACTGTCTCAACAGATTTCAAGTGTGTGCGCTCAGATGCTAAGTCATGTCCAACTCTTTGAGAGCCCATGGACTGTAGCCCACCAGGCTCCTCTATCCATAGAATTTATCAGGCAAGAATACTGGAGTGAGTTGCCATTTCTTCCTCCAGGGAATCTTCCCAACCCAGGGATCAAACATGTATCTCTTGCATCTCCTGCATGTGGATTCTTTACTGCTGCGACACTTGGGATGCTCCTCAAGTGTATAACATAGTATTTATAACTATAGTCACCATGATGTACATTAGATCCCCAGAACTTACTCATCTGATAACTCTTATAAGTAGAAGTTTATACTCTTTGACCAACATCTCCCCATTTCCCTCACCTCTGCCCTCTAGCCTCTGGTAACTACCATTCTAGTTTCTGTTTCTATGGGTTTTGCTTTTTAAAATTCCACACACCAGTGAATCATACAATATTTGTTTTTCTCTGTGTACATTTCATTTAGCACATGCTTTCAGGTTCATCCGTGTTGTTATGACATGTCTTTCTTACGGCCGAATAACATTCCATACACACACACACACACACACACACATGTATACACACCACATATTCTTTATTTATTAATTCATTGATGGACTCTTGGCTTGTTTCATTTCTTGCCTATCATGAATAATGCTGCATTGGACACAAGAATATAGATATCTCTTTGAGAAGCTCATTTAGGTCCTTTGGGATAAATACTTAGAAGTGAGATTGCTAGATCATATGGTAGCTCTATTTTTAACTTTTTGATGAATCATCCTTCTGTTTTCCACAGTAGCTGCACTATTAAGAGT
The DNA here is from genome assembly GCA_006408695.1 of Aepyceros melampus. Classification (NCBI taxonomy): domain Eukaryota; kingdom Metazoa; phylum Chordata; class Mammalia; order Artiodactyla; family Bovidae; genus Aepyceros; species Aepyceros melampus. The sequence goes on along the minus strand of SJXQ01001335.1, from coordinate 88,641 downwards.
GCACAGTGGTTCTTTTTTCTCCATATCCTTTCCACCATTTGTTATTATTTATTTATTGATAATAGCCATTCTTACAGATGAGGTAAGAATGGGCTTCCATTACAGGGCTCCCCTGGTGGCTTAGAGGGTAAGCCATCTGCTTGCAATGCAGGAGACCCGGGTTCGATCCCTGGGTCAGAAAGATCCCCTGGAGAAGGAAATGGCACCCCAGTCCAATACTCTTACCTGGAAAGTCCCATGGACCGAGGAGCCTGGTAGGCTACAGTCCATGGGGTCACAAAGAGTCGGACATGACTGAGTGACGACACCTTACACTACAGGTGAGGTGATACCTCATTTTGGTTTTGATTTGTATTTCTGTGATAATTAGTGATATCGAGCACCTTTTCATGGCAAAGAATATATATTTCAGGTAGCCCAAAGGAATTTGTGACCAGGCCAATAGAGGGAGTAATAGTTTATTTGTATTCTGTGCTGGCCAGACCTAACTGGAACATGGCATTCTGTTCTGGATACTGAACTTTACAGAATATTAGTGGGCCTGTGATGTGTCAAGACAAAGACAGTTAGGATGGTGAAGCCTTAGGATATTATATTATTTGAGAACCAGTTAAAAATACAGGGGATTTAATTTGAGGAAGGGAAAGCTTAAGGGGGAGTAATGGATTGTGTTGTGAAAACTGATCAAATTTATTCTCTGTATCTTTAGAAAACTTCATGACTGACAGAAGTTGTAGAAGGAGGTAAATTTGGGCTTGGTATGAGGAAAATCTCTTGCTAATTAGAAGCATCTGTACCTGAAAAGACAGTCCACCTTGCAGATGGTTGACATCTTATCTGTTCCTCATCGTTGAGAGGGATCAAACACAGGCAAACATTATCTGTAATAGTTAAGTTCTCCAACTCTAAAATCAGGTTTCCTGGGTTCAGATTCTGGCTTTAACTTCTTTTCTGTAAGACCACTCTCTGCAGTATCTTGGGCAAGTGTCTTTCAGCCTCCCCTTCAGTAATGTCAATGTGAGGGAACTAATATTATTGGCCCTTAGTATGTACTATAATCACCTTTAACCCTTTCCTATTCTAGAGAATCTATGTTTTTAGAATTACTATTTTTAAGTTCCTTTTGTAGAAACTGGTGTGCATTTACTAATTTCCACCTGCCACCTATTAAAAAAGAATATATTAAGCTCAGGTGAATTTATTCCAATTCATGCCTGAATGGTTATTGAGGTTTTACAGTAACCTATCACATTTAAAATAAGGAAGTATATTAATCAAAATTCTTATGTTTGCAAGTGTTAAAAAATCACTGAATGGCTAAAGCAATGACAAGAACTTATTGGCTCACATACCAGAAAAGACTTGGAATAAGTATGCATCAGCAGGATCCCGGGGCTCAAATGTTGACTTGTTTGCTTAGCACTTGGTCTGTCTGTCTCTGAGTTCTGGTTCTTTTTGATTGATTGCATTTAACAAGCTAATGCTAATAAGATGGCAAGATGATCACTAAAATGACTCAGGCAACTTTGGTACCTTCCTAGGCTTCAGTGGGAAAAGCTCCATTTTCAACAGTTTCTAGAATTTGCATTCACTGGGCTTGCCAAGGTCATAAGCCCAACTTTGGAACATGTCAGCCCCATTGAAACTGCAGCTCCATTAAAGGCGTGAAAAAAGCCTCTATCAGAAAAAGGGACATGTGGTTGGTCAGGCCACAATAACAGATGCAATATGCAAAACATTATATGTAATATGCAAAACATTACATATGCTATATGTATTCATAGTTTCGGCTCTAAGTTTAGCCAGAGGCTTATGGAGTCCATCCCGTTGCTTTAAATCTGTGCATCAGGCTCTGGATACATTTATGTTTGTTTGTATATTTAGATAAAATCTGCCAGATGGGACAGATCCATTGGTGTTGCCTAGCCAGTAAGCTGGCCTGATAGAAGTGATCAGAGAACATGGGTGAATTCATCTTTGAACAAATGAATTAAATACACACAGTCAATGGTCTGATGCGCAGCAGGAAAGTGCCGCCTAATCGTCGGGGAAGAAGGCAAAGCCAGCAGAGCAGCAAGCCTCATGCAGTCACTCCTATGGTCAGGTCTGGGACGTGGTGGTAGCCAGGAGGCTAGCAGAGTGCTTTTGTAGCACAGCACTCATCTGAGTGTGCAATATGTTACCTACAGCTGGGTCTGGCATGATCATCCCTGACTAATGGGAGGCAAGAGGAGGGGGTTCGAGTGTTGAATAAATAAATTACTTAATTACACATTATCAGAGAGTAGAACAGATGGTCAGCTTAGCCTGTCTCCTGACGCCTTCGGCTTCGGAATAGAGAGTAGATCCTCAGAGACCGGAGCAGCTTGGGCTCTTGATTCTGCTTATCCGTTGGTCCAACCAGAGACTCATGCTCTTCAGGAATAAATAGGCTCAATTCTCCAAGGCTGAAAGGCAGTGGGTGCTCGGGTGCCCGCTCTCAGCTGAAGTTGGACAGGCCTAAACGGGTCGGCATTTTCCACTTCGTTAATTTTGGCACCAGATGGAGGTGGAAATGGATTTCATTTCCCGCAGAATGGTTGAAAAGTGATTTTCAATTGAGGATCTAATCAGATGTGAAAGGGGTAGTTGAGTATTTACTTAATGTGCTCAGGAGCATCTCCTATCGCTGCAGACCGTATGCTCGTTTTCCTTGGCTTTCGAGGTCCCTATGGAGAATCACTTCTTTTTCTGAGTACTGGTTACTCTGTCGTTAGAGGGACTTGTAGCTGGGGTTGTTTTCTGGAAGCATCATGTTTGTCTGCAGGTGCTCCTGTTTGATATGGTAGCATCTATGAAACACTGGTTCCCAAATGCTGGTCTGGATGGTTGCCCCATTGCTTGCATCGGAAACTCCTGGGTTATTTTATTAAAGTTAAATGTTCTTTAGCTCCAGGCATAGAGGTTCTGAGTCAGTAGGTCTTGGGTAGGATCCAGGGATTGAAGCAGGTGTGGAGATCACTGTGTATCAGTTGAGGGGCAGGAAATGACAGTAAACTTAAAAAATGTTATTAAATTGTTAATACTGAGTTATTTTCAAAAGCATGGGCAAGTTTAAACTATTGCCCTTAAACTATTAAGGGATGATAACTCCTCCTCCTCTCTCGATCCTCTCCACCCCCAGCTAGTGATACCAGGAAATGGGTGCAAGTCAGAAATTGATCAGACTTCTAAGAGAGTACTCCTGGATGAGAACTGTAGATGGCCATGGCCAAACCATGATCCAGAAGAGAGAAAAATCTTTTTCTCCTTTGCTCTTTGATCTCATTCTGGTGCTTTCCATTGGTCAGGGAGTCCAGATGACATAGTCAATACAGATCAGACTCCTGAGACACAAAGCAGGATGCAGAAGACTGGAGAGTGGACCTGGAGAGACACCCCAAGAACATCTAGCATGTACTAGTATAAATAACATTTTCTAGCTACACGTTTGTGTGTCAAGTTGTGGATGGCAAATGTGTGGATGTGGTGTGTTCTGCAGATGTGCTTCTTTTTGCAGTGTAAGATTGCTTCTACGCTTTCATCATGGAGACTAGAAACTCTGAAAGAGCACGGATGACATCCCTAGAATTACCTTCCATGTCCTGCCCATGGTCTAGCCAGTTCACATTATGTCTCTCTGGAAAGGGCTACAAGAAGAATATTTTCAAAGACTGCAGTTGTCTGCTTGGTTGTCAAGTTTAAAAATCTAGTGATATACCTTTGTATATTCTCTCTCGTTCAGTAATTATGGGCCTATCATTCTATATTCTATGAATTTACTTATACTTTCCATGAGCTATTTCTGTTTATAACTGATATGCTGACTATTCAGGCAGACTAAACATGGCTTCTTGAAGTCACATTGCTATACCTCCTGCAAGCCTGCATTCAGCCATGTTGCTTTGTTTTGATTTTATGTTCTGCATTTCTCTCACTGTATTTAAAGCATACTTTGAATGGTCACTTGTAATTATAACTCCATAGAAGAATTGGGTTAATTTTGTTTTTAGTATGTTGCCTGTGGAGATTTGAGTACATCTTAAAATATAGCATGAAAAGAAACTTTATAGAAATTGTCCATGGAATCCCTGGAGGTTTATTTGTGGCTTCAGTTTTAAGGCTTCAGTTTCCTCCCCAAGTGAAGAAGTTATTGGCATTTAGAATCCCCCTTGATGATAAAAACTAACATCTCAGAGACAGAGACTTTCATTACAGATATTCATTAGGCCACCTGTGCTTGGTGAGGAGGACATTCGCTAGTCTCAGCACAAGGGAATAATATGCGTACTGATTACTGGCATCTCTTAACACCTACTGCCTCCTGGACACTATACCCACAAGTCACTTATTCCAGTTGCTCACGCAGAAAGCTTGTAGTAAACTTTGATTCTTCATTTTTCTTTATGCTCCACCTAAACCTATCAGCTTGTCCTGGGGTCTCTATTTTAAAAAAATATTCAGGATCTGGCCACTTCTGTCTACCTGTTATGCAGTGCTGTGGTTCAAGACACCATCCCCTCTCCCTCAGATTAGTGTGGCTATCTCCTAATTTCTCTGCCTGCTTCTCCTCCTTTTCCCTTCCATCTTTTCTCTACAGAGAAAACGTTGTAAAAGGTCATGTCAGAAAGCTCCTCTGTTCAAAATCCTCTGATGGTCCCCATCTCACACGGAGTAAAAGCCAAAGCCATCACTAAAGCTTATAAGACCACACATTACCTTTTCCTCTGCTCTCTCTAACTTTACGCCTTTCATTCTCCCCTTCTCTCATTGTAATCCTGCCATAGCATCCTCCTGCTGCCGAGCCTTTGTATATGCTGTTCCTCCTGCCTAGAATGCCCTTCCTCCTCTTCTCTGCCTACCTTAGTCTCTCATTTCTTTCAGATCTGTTAAAATGTGACCTTAAAAGAGAGGCCTCTGCTGATCATTATATAGAGAGTGCCCGCCATCACTCTGTTTTCACAGCAACTTGTTATTTTTCTTTAAAGGTCATATCACCGTCTGACATATTTACCTGTTTGACTCTTTCCCACAAGAATGAAAGTTTCTTGGGTTTCCCTTGTGGCTCAGTGGTAAAGAATCCACCTGCCAATGCAGGAGACACAGGCCCAGCCCTTGATCTGGGAAGACCCCACATGCCACAGAATAACTCAGACCATGTGTCACAACCCCTGAGCCTGCACAGCAGAGCCCGAGAGCCACAGCTACCAAAGCCACATGACACCAGAGCCTGTGCTCTTCAGCAAGAGAAACCTCCACGTGAGAAGCCTGTGCACCACAAGGAAGAGCAGCCCCTGCTCGCTGCAACTACAGAAAGCGTGTGCAGCAACAGAGACCCAGCACAGCCAAAAATAAGTAAACTAATTTTTAAAGAAAAGAATGAAAGCTTCTCAAAAGTTGAGACTGTTGAGCTCAGGGCTGTGTCTCTGATATCTATTTTAGTACATGGTGTATCGGTGCTCATCTAATATCAAATATGGTTAAATGAATGAGTGGGTAAATGAATAAATCAGTTGTTCTTAAGAAGTATATTGTCTAGCATGTAGCAAAAATAACTCAGAAATCTTCCATTTTAAGTAATATTTTATTGAGTTCTTCTCTGATTCTTTGTTAAGAATTTTACCAGTCTTGCTGCCAATGAGAGATGTTTTGGTTTATAGACAAGAGGGATATGCATATTTATATAAAATAAATATATGCATGCATATATTACATATGAATGTGCCTGTGAATATATATATATATATATATATATATATATATATATGATTGCTGTTTGTGTAGGAATACACGTATATGGGTGTATGTGTTCATTAGTGTGTTTGTGTATAAAATTTTTTTGGCCAGAAAGGAGATGGCTTTCCATTCAATATCTCATTGGAAGAATATTCATCTTCTCTCCTAGGAAGCAGTGCCAGAGGCAGGACGTGGAAGGAGGTGTCAGTGGGAACCTTCCACAGTGCTGAAAAGACCTGACTGTGGAGTGGGAGGGGAATTCGTGAAAAGACTGAACAGTATTCCTCAAGGGCTTTGTGAACCGGCCAGTGGAATAGGGTCTGGCCTAACAAAGATAATGGCCCTTGGAACTTCCCTGGTAGTCCAGTGGCCTGGGTTTCATCCCTGCTTAGGGAACTAGATCCCACGTGCCACAACCAAGGTTCTGCTTGCCACAACCTAAGATCGGGTACAGTCAAACAAACAACAACACAAAGATAATGGACCTTTGCAGAAGTTCAGCTGTCTGTTCCCACCTCAGAAGCAATAGCCTGGTAAACCTGAGTGGTCAACATTTATGGTATTCTTCACTCTCTTCCAAGACTCTTTGAAATATATATTTTTTGAATTTAGATTTGCCTGAAAAATCTGCATCCCATTTAAATGAAATTGAATAAGTTTCAGGGCTCAAGCAGCATGTCTTCCATCTGAAGCAAAATGGAGATGAATTTCAATTAGAAGTTCCCATTATAATCTGTCTGTACCTGTAGTTTTCATCAAAAATTGCTAGGAAGTACCATATAATGTATGATCGGGATTTGCCCACTGGCAGCAGTGTCCCATTATCTTAGGGAAAAAAGCACAAAATAATTAGTCTGATGCATATAGATAGCAGCTTCTTACAGTGAGTGACTTTAATTGTGGTGAGAATATATATGGAGTTTGAAGCATTATATATTTCCCTCCCAAGAAGACACCAATTACTAATTCAGTTGATAAAGTAACAATGTTTTGGAAGATTTAATGCATACTGAACATTGCAGTCAATAGCCACTGTAAAATGTCCATTTTATGGCCTTATTTTTGCTTGAGCTTAATTTATGATAATTTGGTGGTTGCATATAGCCTGAAAGTGTGCTGTTGGCTTGAGAGTTAGTACTTGGGTATTGCATAAATCATGGCTGAATGTGTTGGCTTCCTCTAATGCTCTTCTTTTCTTAAAATTGGAATCCATATCATCTTGTCATTCCCCTTGCCTCATTCCTGCCTCCTAATTCACGAGGCTCTGAGAGCTCAATATTTAGAGGATCTCTGCCTCATAGAGTAGCATCTTCCAAATGCCAGGTAGAGTGATTCTGGGCTTCAGAGGGGGAAAATTCAGCAACTCTTTTTATGAGATGGAATATTTGTACTAGCCCACCTTAAGTACTTTTAAAGAAAATGTAATTCCCCCACCCTACCCTCCCATTTGCCCTAAACTCTGTGCTAATGTCAGATTTTAAAGTATGTAATCTGGTCTGTTTATTTTCAGGACTGGTTTATATTAGTTGATTTTTTTTTAATTAATTTGAAAAATAGGACAAAGAAGTTAGCATGTTCTAGGCCCACAGGTAATCTACCTGAGGACCTAAATGTGTAACAGGAATCAACTTGCTTTACTATAGGATTTAGTTTAGGGGACTGGTCTTCACAAAATAAATGGGATATTTCAGAACTAATCAGATAACTACTTAGCTTCTACTGCTCTTTATATCTGTTGACAAAGATTTTACATGTTGAGTTGTGATTAGTCATTTGCAGAAGTGATTAAAAATTTTGAGTAAGAAAATGTCATATATCTAATCTTACTGTAATTTAGATTATTCTCTTAAAGCCCCCCATCATAATTCAAATATTACCACCTGTTCTTCAGTTGGATGACACTATTCTTCTAATTCAGTTATACAGCTGCTTCTTTTACTTGTGCTATAATAGCTAACATGAATATAGATTGAACTTTTATGTGCGTTTGCTTTTAATCCACATATCAGAACCATGTTGTTGGCATTATTATCCATAATTTAAATGTAGAAGGAAGCAAATTTAAAATGAATTAAAGTGATCATATTTTTCTAATTATAAAATGACAAACATTTATTATCAGAAATCTGGTGTCAAAAGTATGCAGGTTTTTTTTTTTTAATTTTTGGTTGTGCTGGGTCTTTGTTGCTGTGTATTTGCTTTCTCTCTTGAGGAGAATGGAGGCTACTCTCTAATTGTGGTGTTCAGGCTTCTCATTGTGGGACTTCTCTTGTCATGGAGCATAGCCTTTAAGCGCATGGGCTTCAGTAGTTGTGGCACACGGGTTTAGTTGCTCCATGGCATGTGGAATCTTCCTGGACCAGGGATTGAACCCGTGTCCCCTGCATAGGCAGGGGGATTCCTATCCACTGTACCACCAGGGAGTTCCAAAAGCACACAGAAGTTAATGACTGACCAAAGGGTAGAGAAGATACAAATTACAGATACAAATATCTGTGCATATATCAGGAAAAAAATAAGTGGACATCACTATACACTCTATGGAGTTAAGAGAATAATAAAGAAATCTGACTCAAAACTCCATGCAACTGAATTCGACATTCAGTGATAGATAAAAAAGCAGCACTGTTTATAATAGCCAGGACATGGAAGCAACCTAGATGTCCATCAGCAGATGAATGGATAAGAAAGCTGTGGTACATATACACAATGGAGTATTACTCAGCTATTAAAAAGAATACATTTGAATCAGTTCTAATGAGGTGGATGACGCTGGAGCCGATTATACAGAGTGAAGTAAGCCAGAAAGAAAAACACCAATACAGTATACTTACACATATATATGGAATTTAGAATGATGGTAATGATAAACCTGTACGCAAGACAGCAAAAGAGACACAGATGTATAGAACGGCCTTTTGGACTCTGTAGGAGAGGGAGAGGGTGGGATGAATGTCAATGTGTAGCAAAACGAATACAGTATTGTAAAGCAAAACAAACTAAAAAAATAAAAATTAATTAAAAAAAAGTACTAACACCCTAAAACATGTAAATTATTAAACTCATTGAAGATTTTAACAGGTAACCAGGATAGCCTTATTACTAGTAAAAATAGTTTAAAATCATGTACACTCGTGGCTGATTCATGTCAATGTATAGCAAAACGAATACAGTATTGTAAAGGAAAACAAATTAAAAAAAAAAATCTTCTGTAAAGGAAATCTGCAGGCTCAGGTGGTTTAACTGGTGAATTCTAACAAATATTTATAGAATTAACACAAATTCTATATAATTTCTTCCATAGAATAGAAGAGGAAGGGGGTACTTTTCAACTCCTTTTATGAAGCTAGAATTGTCCTGCTATAAAAATGAGACAAAGACATTACTGGAGAAGAAAACTACAGAACAATATACCTCATGTATATTGCTCTAAAAAGCTTCCATAAAACTTTAGCAAATTCAACCCAACAATACATAAAAGGAATAATAGAATGTGACCAAGCAGAGTTTACCTTGGGAGTGGAAAGCTGGCTTGCTGCTGCTGCTGCTGCTAAGTCACTTCAGTCGTGTCCGACTCTGTGCGACCCCATAGACAGCTGCCACCAGGCTCCCCCGTCCTGGGATTCTCCAGGCAAGAACACTGGAGTGGGTTGCCATTTCCTTCTCCAATGCATGAAAGTGAAAAGTGAAAGCAAAGTCACTCGGTCGCGTCCAATTCTTCGCGACCCCATGGACTGCAGCCCACCAGGCTCTTCTATCCATGGGATTTTCCAGGCAAGAGTACTGGAGTGGGATGCCATTGCCTTCTCTGAGGAAAGCTGGCTTATCTAAGAATTAATCAAGATAATTTACTGAGTTAATACTTTAAAGAAGAAAAACCATATGATCATTGCAACCAATGTGAAATCCAACATCTATTTCTTATAGTAACTCTCAAAAAAACTAGGAATAGAAGGGCATTTTCTTAACCTAATAAAGGATATATTTTATAAGAAAGTGATAGACAAAATCATTTAATGGTGCAAGACTGAATGCTTTTCCCAGGTAAATAAGGAAAAGATATTCTATCTCACCACTCCCATTTAATATTCTACCAGAAGTCCTAGGCAATGGGATAATAAAAAGATCTAAGTGAAATGAATTACAAAAGAAGAAATAAAACTGTCTCTATTTGCAGGCAGGATTTTCTACATAGAAAAGCCAAGGAATTTACAAATAGTCCCTGTTACAGCAGCAACAATGATAAAAACAAATGAAACTAAAAGCAAATAAAACCCTAGAATAGGTGAATTTTACAAGGTTGCAGGATACTAGCTATAATTTTTTAAAATCACTTTTCTTCTTCTACACATTGGATCTAATTTGTTCTTTTTTATTTTAAAAAAAATTTATTTATTTTTAATTGGAGGATAATTGCTTTACAACATTGTGTTGCTTTCTGCCATGTATCAATATGAATCAGTCACAGGTATATATATGTCCCCTCTCTTGAACCTTCCTCCCACCCCATCCCGCCCCTCTATGTTGTCACAGAGCACCGGGTTTGACCTCCCTGTATCACAGCAAATTCCCACTGGCTGTCAATTTTACATATTGTAATGTACATGTTTCAGTATTACTCTTCAGTTCGTCCCTCCCTCTCCTCCCCGACTGTATCCATGGGTCTGTTCTCTGTGTCTGCATCTCCATTGCTGACCTGCAAATAGGTTCATCAGGACCATCTTTCTAAATTCCATATATATGTGTTGATATACAATGTTTGGTTTTCCCTTTCTGACTTACTTCATTCTGTAAAATAGGCACTAGGTTCATCCTAATTTGTTCTTCTTAATCTAGTTTTATAAGGTAGAAACTAAGATGATTAATTTTTGATCTTTTTTAAAATATGCATTAATTGCTATAAATTTCCCTCTAAGCTTTACTTTTATTGCATTTCACAAATTCTGATAAGTTGTATTTTCATTTTCTCTTAAAAAATTTTTTTTACACTCATCTTGAGTTTTTTTCTTTTTTTTAGTTGACGTGTTATTTAGAAATATGTGATTTAATCTCTAAGTATTTGGGGATTTTACAGCTCCCCCTCTGTTACTGATCCCTAGTTTAATTCCATCATGATCTGAGAGGATACACTGTATGTTTCATAGCCCAGAATGTGGTCTTTCTTAGTGAATGTCCCATGTGAACTTGAGAAGGAGGTGGATGAAATAGTCTATAGATGATAGATGTCAATTGTATATAGGTGATTGATGGGGTGAGTCCAACTATGTCTTTCCTGATTTTTCACTCCCTAGATCTGTGCATTTCTGAGAGAGGGGCATTGTAGTCTCCAACTGTAATACTGAATTCATCTAGTTCTTTCAATTCTATTAGTTATTGCCTTATGTATTTTATGGAGAAGGCAATGGCACCCCATTCCAATACTTTTGCCTGGAAAATCCCATGGATGTAGGAGCCTGGTGGGCTGCAGTCCATGTGATCGCTGAGGGTCGGACATGACTGAGCAACTTCACTTTCACTTTCATGCATTGGAGAAGGAAATGGCAACCCACTCCAGTGTTCTTGCCTGGAGAATCCCAGGACGGGGGAGCCTGGTGGGCAGCTGTCTATGGGGTCGCACAGAGTCGGACAAGACTGAAGTGACTTACAGCAGTATGTATTTTAACACTCTATAAGGCACACTCGCACTTATGTTTTCTTGAAGCAATGACTGCTTTACTTCTGCTTTCCTTTGATTAGTGTTAGCATGATATATCTTTTTCCAATTCTTTTATGTGTGCCTTTGTATTTAGTGTGGATTTCCCATAGACACCATATAGTTGTCTTGTTTTCTGATGCATTCTGACAGTCTGCCTTTTAATTGGTATATTTAGACCACTAGCACTGAAAGAAATTATTGGTATAGTTGGCTTAATATTTACCATATTTGTTGTTTTGTTTATCTCCCTCAATCTTTATCCTTATTTTTGTCTTCCACTATTTTTGTGTGTGTGTGTTTTATGGTTTTAACTGAGCATTTTATACAATTCCACTTTCTTTCTTTTCCTAACATATCAGTTATACTTTTTATTTTTAGTGTTTGTTCTAGAGTCTGCAAAATATTTCTACAACTAATCCAAATCCACTTTTAAGTAATACTATACTATTATAGTTTGTGGGTAGTGTGCATAGCTTATAATAAAAATATCCTAATTCCTCCCTTTTATCCCTTTTATCACTACCATCATTTCTTCAACTTATACATAAGCATATATATCAAATAATAAATAATGTATAATCATATATATTAATGTATAAAGTTGAATAAAATTATACATAATTGAATTCATTATTGCTATTATTATTTTAAATAAACTTTTCTGTTAAATTAAGAATACAAAAAATGAAAGATTTTATTTTCGCTTGTTCCTTCTCTTCCTTTTTTAATGTAGTTCTGAGTTTCTGAATTATAGCATATTCTCCTCTCTAAAGAGCTGCTTTTTTATTTCTTACAAGGCAAATCTACTGGCAATGAACTTTAACTTTTGTTTGCCTGAGAAAAATCTTTATTTCTCCTTCACTTTTGAAGCATAATTTCACAGTATAGAGAATTTTAGATTGGCTCCCAAAATGAAATTGTTAGGAAGAATCTAACAAAATATGCTGTCTTCTGTCTGCTAAAACTACTAAGCTGAAAGAAATCTAAGAAGATGTATATAAATGGAGAGAGAAACTATGTTCATAAGTAGGAAGACTAGTGTAGTAAAGACTTAAATTCACTCCAGATTTATCTATGGATTTAACACATTTCTCATACAGACAAACAGATTCTATAACATGTATGGAAAGGCAAAGAAATTAGAATAGCTGAAACAATTTTGAGAAAGAAGAATAAAGTCAATAGAAATCAAATTGTCCAATTTAAAAACTTACTGTAAAGCTACAGTTATGAAGATGGTATGGTGTTGCAGGATAGACACACAGATCACTAGAATTGAAGAGATTCTGGAAATAGAACAACACAAATATTACCCCTTGATTTTACTTGCACTTGAGGAATTTTATTTGTTTAAAAAAACTATTTTACAGCAATTTTAGATTTATAAAAGAACTGAGAATACAGAGTTCCCATATATCCAGTCTCTACTGTTTCTCAGTTTCTCAAACTTTCTTTATTTTTGTTAACCTTGACAGTTTTGAAGAGTACTTGTCAGGTCTTTTGTAGATTGCCCTTCATTTGGTATTTTTCTTATATTTTGGTTATAATTTGTTGCTCAGTTGCTCAGTCATGCCCAACTCTTTGCAACTGCATGGATTGTAGCACACCAGGCTTCCCTGTCCCTTACTGTCTCCCACAGTTTGCTCAAACTCATGTCCATTGAGTCAATGATGCCATCCAATCATTATAATTAGACTGGAGCTATCATTTTTTTGGAAGAAAATTATAGAAGCAAAGTTCCAGTTTCACCATGTCATATCAAGAGCACATACAACCAATATGACATCACTGTTGATATTGACCTTGATCATCTGGCTGAAATAGTGTTTGTCAGGTTTCTTAAATGAAAAGTTGCTCATTTCCCCTCCTTTCTGTACCTTAGTGGTGGTGGTGGTGGTTTTTGCTAAGTCGTGTCTGACTCTTGTGACCCCATGGATTGTAGCCTGCCAAGCTCTTTCTGTCCATGGGATTTCCCAGGCAAGAATACTTGAGTGGCAGCCATTCCCTTCTCCAGGGCATCTTCCTGACCCAGGAATTGAACCCAGCTCTCCTGCATTGCAGGCAGATTCTTTACCGACTGAGCCTCCAGGGAAGCCTTTGTGTATTTTACTATCATGCTTTTCCATGGAAAGACTATGCAAGTAAATTATTTGGAAGTCTTCTGCATATAAGATTTAGTTCTTCTTACTGTTCATATATGTGTTAAGTAATTCATTTCTATTAGTATGGGCTCATGGATAGCTCATCCTGGGGTCTCATGTCATTCTAAGTAATTTTTAAAATTTTGCCTACTTACATTGTAAAGTACTATAAAATTCAATAGACTTTGACAGATGTATAGTGTCTTGAATAAGCAATTATATATCATACAGAATAGTTTCACCACTTAAAAATTCCCCCACGCTTCAACTAGCCAACCCTTCCTTGCTGAACCCCTGGGAAACACTAATCTTTTTATCGTCTCTATAGTTTTGCCTTTTCCAGAATCCCATGTAATTGTAATCAGTATGTAGCCTTTTCAGACTGACTTCTTTTACTTAAATATGTGCATTCATGATTCATCCATGTATTTTCATGAGTTGATGCCTCTTTTCTTTTTGTTTCTAAATAATGTTTCATTGTATGGTTGCCATTTGATTTTTACAAACGTACATAAGCAATTCAATGGAGAAAGAATAGTCATTTCAACAAACAGTGTTGGAACTATTTGAATCTATATGCAGAACATGACACTTGAGAAGTGTATGTATTCTGCTGCTGTTGGATGGACTGTTCTGTTTTCATCTGTTAAATCCATTTGGTCTAATGTATAATTCAAATACAGTACTTCCTTGGTTTTCTTTCTGGATAATCTGTCCATTGTTGAAAGTTGAGTATGAAAGATCTCCATGCTTTAAAAAACAAAAACAAAAAAACAGACTAAATCTCTTTACACCTCATAGAAAAATCAACTCAAAATAAACTGTAAATCTAAGTTTTAAATTATTAAACTTTTATGAGTATATCTTCATGACCGAAGTTAAGCAAAGTATTCTTAGATGCAAATACAAAAGTAGGATCCATGAAAGAAGTTGATACATAAAAAGTCATCAAAATTAAGTATCTCTGTTCTGCAAAAGACATTATTTAGAGAATGAAAAGACAAACTATAAGCTGGGGGAATGTATTTGCAAAGCACATTGTCAAACAAATGACTTGTATCCAAATATATAAAGAACTCTCAAAACTCAATAGTAAAGAAACAAGCAAACTAACTTCAAGATTAGCAAAAACTTGGATAGACACTTCACCAAAGAGTCTACAAATGACACATGAAAAGATGTTCAACACTGTTAACTGACACAGGAATGAAAATATATGATCTGGCTCCTTAGCACTTCTCTGAATTCCTTTCCCATATTTCTTGCCTCACTCATTCCATATCAGCCATATATATATCTTTGCTCTTCTTAGCATCTCCCAGATACAATCTTGACCTCTACCTGAAATGCACTTCCTCCAAATACTCTCTCACCTTCCTCAAATTTTGCTTGCAATTCCCTATCCTTCTACACTCACCTCTTCTCTGATTTTGTTTTTCTCCATAGTGTTTGTCATCTTCCAATAAATTATATAATTTACTGATTATGCTTATTAGTTATTGCTTTTGTTTACCTACTAATATCTAGATTTCAGATTTACAAGGTGGCTCAATGGTAAAGAATCTGCCTGCCAATGCAGATGACGTGGGTTCAATCCCTGGGTCGGGAAGACCAATGGAGGAGGAAATGGCAGCCCACTGCAGTATTCTTGTCTGGAAAATTCTATGGAAAAGGAGCCTGGAGGGCTATAGTCCATGGGGCCGTAAAAGAGTCTGACAACTTAGTGACTAAAACAACAATAAGGAGAGAAATCTTGGGTTCTCTTTACCAAAGGATTACATTGCCTGGCATATAGTAGACAATCAGTAAATATGGATTGCTTTTATGAAAGAAATAAGGTGTCTTCTCATGAGTGGATAGAAGTTTGATATTGTGATGTCAGAATATCAAATACCAATCATGTGCTAAATCCTTATTGATTTAGTGGTTCGTTTAGGGGAGTAGTTGTATGCAAATACCATCACATTTTCCTGTAGCTATATTAGAATAACATGATGATTTCACACAGAATCCATAGTTCTGAAACTTATGACTAATTATTCTGTTTTCTAAATGTTGCTTTATCTTTTTATATTTTTCTGTCTTTCCTCCTCTTCTTTCTTGTTATTTTTTTCTGGAAATTTATAATAGAGTTGGATTAGTAATAGTCTTCTATTTTTTCCACAGTATAAAATACTACTTCAAAAACTCAGAATTTTAAGGAAGTGTTATTAAACATATTTATGAAAACAGTTTATTTTTCAAAGAAAGAGATGATGTCATAATAGAGCAAGGCTTTGCCATTTTAGTTCACTTAGCATATGGAATTTGTTCCAAGAAACCCAAGCAGGACTTAACAAAATTAAGTGAGTTGACATTCATTTTCACTAAATAAATTAGGTAAACTCACAAAAGCAGAAGATTAGTTCAGTTCCATTTTTACCTTGTTGCTTATGTCAACAGTTGATTCTTTTTTGGAGGAGGGGGGTGGATAAAACTTCAATGAGAAGAAGAATGTAGATAAAAGTCTATGGTTTTGCAAAGTGTTACTGACAACAAGTATTATGGGTGTTTGCTCTTAGTTCAGTTCTTAGCTCAGCCTCATGTTTGAAAATACTGATGTTGCAATTTCTCCTATAGAAACATACATCAAATGGCATAGGTTTGAAAAACTTATACAGGCAGTGTTTATATTGAGAGTCATTTAGATTTAAATGGTTATTTGTTCTTTGACAAATCTGTTCAGAAAGCAGTATAATGAACACTAGCTTTGAAACCAGAAAATGCTGGATTCAAGAAGTGAGAAAAGCAAAGTTTTTGGCTTCTCAGTAACTACAGCCTAATGCAGGGAGATGGGTATTTAATAAAATAATCATGGTGATATGTAATTACAAACTATAAGAGCTTCAAAAGTAGAGGAAAGGAAACTATAGGAAGGATAGTGGGTGATGGAACACAGGGAATCTCTGAGGAAGTGGTGTTTAAATTTGAATTATGAAAAGTGATGGTTTAGTAGGTGAAGTGTAATGAAATGGGGAAGGATTTCCAGTCTGAAACAATAATATTACAATATCCCTAGGGCAGAAAGGACTGTGGCATGTTGGCAGAACAGATAAAGGGCTGGTACAACTAAAGTATGGGGAACAAGGAAAGTGATGTTTTTAGATAAAAGCTAGGCAAAGGATAGATCATGCATTGCCTTCAGGGTGCCAATAGCAATCTTGATTTATCAGTAGTAAATAATCTCTAATAGCTTTAGGAAGCTATAGGAAGGTTTTCATCAAAATTCAGATGTTCAGAATTTGGTTTCAAAAATGTCACTTCACATGCCTAAATGTGGAAAATCAACTGGGTTAAGGAGAGCTAGAGTGGAAACATGCTAGTTAGGAGGCTACTAATGCTCAGGCAAGTGATGATCTGGACTAACTAAGATGGTTGGACCAGATGAGTCAGGCGGCACTGTAATAATCTGGGCAGGAGATGCGGGTGGTTTGGACTTAGAGTGGCGGTAGAGGCCGTGGAGAGGGGTGAATGCATTTTCCACAGCTGTCTCGTTTCTTCAGTGTCACATGGACACTGTAGGCCATCCATGTACTCGATGCACTGAACTAACTGCCTAAAGTCAGTTGATAAAAAATTGGCAGGCATAACTATCGTTTCATGGAATCTATTTTGGAGGGTTTTGTTTTTTTTCTGAAGGACTGAGATTTCCATCAGGATCTTCCCGCAGTTTTAAGAAAGATGGCACGATGCTGTTGGGAATGACAGTGCAGATAGTCTGTCAAAGCTCCAAGAAATCACTAGAAGAGGAGGGCCCTTGACTCAGGAGCTGCTAGAATGGCTGGCAGCTAACACAGCCGCAGGAGGTAGGGAGGTGACAGACATGTAAGGCAGATGTTCTGCTGAGCTCCTCCATCTGGATGGGGCCTTTTGGTTGCACTGCTCTTTCCCAGCCATGTGGAAGCAAGTGCCAACGATGCATCTTCATTAGGATGAACAGGACCTTGGAAAGAAGAAAAGCAGTTGTCACTTACTGAAAGCCCAGGGTCAATGAGAACCCAAATACTCCATTGATGGCACTGTGGGAAAGTTATGGGACCATAATCTGTTCAGCAAGCCTTCTTTTTGGAAAGAGGACTTGAAAGTGTTAAAGGAAACTATGTAATCCTAATTGTACAACAATCAACTGTTGTATCAATCCTAATTGATACAACAATCCCTGTTGTATCAACAACACAGGGATTGCATATATCAATAATAGCCACATTTTGAACACTTGTTCTGTGCCAGGCACTCTGTGATCTGCCTCTACTCCCTACCCCTTATTTTTCAGCTCTTACTTCAGTTCTCTCCACTGGCCACTGAACATCAGCCACAATGACCTCCTCATTATTCCTTGAAGACCCCAAGTATGTTTCCATCTCATGGAATTTGCACTTGCTCTTTGCTCTCCTCATCTAGAATTCTCTTCCTCCATTTATGTGCATGGTTTGCTCTATCACTTTAATAGGTCTTCACTCAAATTCATTACCAAGGAGAGGCCTCAGTTGGCCACCTTTCCCCAGTAACACTTTTTGTTAATTTCTAGCCTTTTACATTGTTTTTGTTTCTCTCCATAGTTCTTGGCATTGCCTAACTATAAAGTACACAGGTTTCTTTACCTCCTTGATTAGAATGCAAGCTCCATTATTTGGAGATATTGACAGTCTTTTCCACTGTGATAACCTAAGTATCTAAATAACATCTACACAGAGTAGGCACTTAAGAAGTACTAGAAGAAATGACCAAATGCATCTCACTTAATATTCACAGCACAGTCTGGGAAGTAGGTATTACCATTACCCTATTTGACAGAGGAGGAAACAAGATTAAGCATTTTATACAAAATCAAACAGATATTGATTTCAGTCTGATCTTTTTACTTAAGCTATTCTGCCCCATTTTGATCTTTGATTTCATCTGTATCATATAAGCAGAAGAGAAGATCATAAAATACTATTACCTTTGTTATCAAAGCTGTCCTTTCACTAGGCCAGAGGGTGTAATACAAAGTGAGAATGAGGGCGTGGCTATTGTCTAGGTATTAGAAAATCCACATAGGAAAATTGTTATAGGCTGAATGTATTCTTTATATCAAAATTCATATGTTGAAACCCTAATCTCAGTATAGTAGTATTAGGAAGTAAGGCCTTTGGGAGCTAGTTAGATTTAGACAAGGTCATGAGGCTTGAGCTTCATAGGAGATTAAGTGTGTGTGTGTTTTTAAGGTTTTTTGTTTGCTTGTTTTTAAGTTTTTTAATTTAATTTTTTAAAATTTTATTTTATTTGGCCACTTAGTTGGGATTGAACCTGTGCTCCCTGCTTTGGGAGCCTGGAGTCTTAACCACTGGACTGCCGGGGAAAGTTCAAGACTGAGTGGTCTTATGAAAACAGTCATCCCTCAAACTCTCTCACTCCCTTTCCACTTCTCCTCTCCCTTTCCCTTTCTCCACTCCCTTTCCCTTTCTCCCCTCTCCTCCCCCTGACCCCACCTTGTGAGGACACAGCAAGGAGTCAGCAATCTGCAAGAGGGCCTTCACCAGGAACTGAATCTTAGCACCTTGATCTTGGATGCTCCAGCCCCCAGTTCAGTTCAGTTCAGTCCAGTCTCTCAGTCATGTCTGACTCTTTGCAACCCCATGAACCACAGGACACCAGGCCTCTCTGTCCATCACCAACTGCCAGACAAACCCTTGTCCATTGAGTTGTGATGCCATTCAACCATCTCATTCTTTGTTGTCCCCTTCTGCTCCTGCCCTCAATCTTTCCCAGCATCAGGGTCTTTTCAAATGAGTCAGCTCTTCACATCAGGTGGCCAAAGTATTGGAGTTTCAGCTTCAACATCAGTCCTTCCAATGAACACCCAGGACCAATCTCCTTTAGGATGGACTGGTTGGATCTCCTTGCAGTCCAAGGGACTCTTCAAGAGTCTTCTCCAACACCACAGTTCAAAAGCATCAATTCTTGGCGCTCAGCCTTCTTCACAGTCCAACTCTCACATCCATACATGACTACTGGAAAAACCATAGCCTTGACTAGATGGACCTTTGTTGACAAAGTAATGTCTCTCCTTTTTAATATGCTGTCTAGGTTGGTCATAACTTTCCTTCCAAGGAGTAAGCATCTTTTAGTTTCACGGCTGCAGTCACCATCTTCAGTGATTTTGGAGCCCCCAAAATAAAGTCAACCACTGTTTCTACTGTTTCCCCATCTATTTGCCATGAAGTGATGGGACCAGATGCCATGATCTTCATTTTCTGAATGTTGAGCTTTAAGCCAACTGTTTCACTCTCTTTCATTTTCCTCAAGAGGCTCTTTAGTTCTTCTTCACTTTCTGCCATAAAGGTGGTGTCATCTGCATCAGTTCAGTTCAGTTGCTCAGTCATGTCCGACTCTTTGTGACCCCATGAATTGTAGCATGCCAGGTCTCCCTGTCCATCACCAACTCCCAGAGTTTACTCAAAGTCATGCCTATAGAGTTGGCGATGCCATCCAGCCATCTCATCCTCTGTCATC
Source organism: Aepyceros melampus (assembly GCA_006408695.1). Lineage (NCBI taxonomy): Eukaryota > Metazoa > Chordata > Mammalia > Artiodactyla > Bovidae > Aepyceros > Aepyceros melampus. Next base: position 68,517 of record SJXQ01001335.1, on the reverse strand, counting down.
CCCTTCTCCTCCTGCCCCCAGTTCCTCCTAGCATCAGAGTCTTTTCCAATGAGTCAACTCTTCACATGAGGTGGCCAAAGTATTGGAGTTTCAGCCTTAGCATCAGTCCTTCCAAAGAACACCCAGGACTGATCTCCTTTAGAATGGACTGGTTGGATCTCCTTGCAGTCCAAGGGACTCTCAAGAGTCTTCTCCAACACCACAGTTCAAAAGCATCAATTCTTTGGCACTCAGCTTTCTTCACAGTCTAACTCTCACATCCATACATGACCACTGGAAAAACCATAGCCTTGACTAGATGGACCTTTGTTGGCAAAGTAATATCTCTACTTTTCAATGTGCTATCTAGGTTGGTCATAACTTCCTTACAAGGAGTAAGTGTCTTGTAATTTCATGGCTGCAGTCACCATCTGCAGTGATTTTGGAGCCCCAAAAAATAAAGTCTGACACTGTTTCCACTGTTTCCCAATCTTTTTCCATGAAGTGATGGGACCAGATGCCATGATCTTCGTTTTCTGAATGTTGAGCTTTAAGCCAACTTTTTCACCCTCCTCTTTCACTTTCATCAAAAGGCTTTTTAGTTCCTTTTCACTTTCTGCCATAAGGGTGGTGTCGTCTGCATATCTGAGGTTATTGATACTTCTCTGGGCAATCTTGATTCTAGCTTGTGCTTCCTCCAGCTCAGCATTCCTCCAGAACTGTGAAAAATACATATTTATTATCAAAGGCCCCTAGTCTCTGGTATTCTGTTGTAGTTACCCAACCTGTTTAAGATAATAATATTCCCTGCACATTTATGCTCAAGGTTGCCTCTAGTTTGAGGAATATAAGAGAGCCTGGCTACATATATTTCTCACAGGAGAGGCTTGGCATGATGCATCTTCTGAAGCTCAAAGGACAAATGAGAGACTGAAGACAAATGTCCAGGAGATTCTTAGTCTCTAGACACAACTCTCCAGGAAGGAAAAATGTAACCTCTCAGTCTCCCAAAGATGAAGCTCTGAAATCCCCTTTCCTTCTTCAGCATTCAGTGCAATCAGAGGCAGAGAATGGCTGCACTGATGAGGATTTAATGATGCGAGGCTTTATTTGCAGAAATAACTGTGGGAAATCCCCAAGCTTTCATGTGGTAATGACCATAGACTCCAGCCAGGTAAGCAATGTAATCTGTTCACACATATCCTGGTCCACCTCATGTGGAAAGCTTTTGGTCAGTGGCTATTATGTTGCATTTCTTTTTCCTATTTGTCAATTCCGGGTTAGCTTGTGTGGAAAACCAGAAGCTTTCCCCACAAAAAGATTTCAGCTGCTGACTTTGTGAACTGACTACTCAGAGTTTGGCCTCAAGTGGTTATTTTTTGTGTTACCAAGGGCAGAAATATTTATTCTTTGTTAGTATGCATGTTACCAAGTTATGTGTATTTCACGTAATTTTGCCAGCATAAAAATCAGAACTGTCAATGTGGCAAGCAAGATCGCCAGAAGTGAAATCAAACTTAGTAATATAAGTTCAATAACTTCAAAGCTGGAAGAATGAGGTGTTCCAGATAATTTAAACATTTTTAGTCAGCTGAGGGTTAAATATCCTTTCTTTACCCAGCTCTGAAAATCTTTAATGTTTGAGTTCATTGAGTTTAATGTTTGAGTTATTGTCTTTAAAAACAGTAAATTAAGCATAATAAGATCTACTTTTGGAGAAGGCAATGGCACCCCACTCCAGTACTCTTGCCTGGAAAATCCCATGGACGGAGGAGCCTGGTGGGCTGCAGTCCATGGGGTCACTGAGAGTTGGACACGATTCAGTGACTTCACTTTCACTTTTCACTTGCATGCATTAAAAATCTTTAGTGTGTCATGTAAATCGTTCCAATTTATCAATTTCATTGATTATAGTAGATGGACTGGCCTAAATATTGGTTGAACATAAATTGTATCTATTTTTTAAATTTAAATTTTTTTTTTGGCCATGCTACATGACTTGCAAGATCTTAGTTCCCTGACCAGGGATTGAACCCATGCCCTCATCAGTGAAAGAGCAGAATCCTAACCACTGGACTGCCAGGGAATTCGCTAACCCATATCAAGAATTTTTAAAATTTAACTTTATAAATACTCTTAAGTTTCAATCAAATGGGAAACCCTAGCTTGTTAAAAGTTATGGTAGTTTGAATTTCAAAGCTCCATGTATTTTTCAAGTTTCCCTATGAAAGACTAATTCTCAGGTTCCTTCTTTTTTTTTTCAAACATCAATTTAATATCTCCACAGTCTTAAACTTCTTTTATTTTAGTGCTATTTCCCAACTTCTAATAATGTGCTAGAACATTGGTTTTATTTATAGCTGTTTCATTGGCATAAACTAAATAACTTAAGCTACTTTGAAATAAAAATTGCAATTAGAGATTCCTCCCTTTTTTAAAAGTAATAAGGAAAGTCAAAACAATTGGTTTAGAAGAACAAAAATAAATATCTCAATAAAACAAAGCATACAATTTACACATTTTATCATCATTGTCTTCTCTGTGTTACCATATTAGTTTTATTTAACAAATCTTTATGTAGAGCTCACCATGTACCAGGTGCTATTCTAAGAGCTGGACAGATATTAAGTCCCCACAATAATCAGTATAACACCCCTATGAGGTTGTTACCATCATCCCCACTTTGCACATTAGGAAATGAGACACAGAGAAGTTATACAACTTTCCCAAGGTCACATTTATAATAAAAGAAAGAGCTGTGATTTGAAACTTCTAGAATATATGCTTTTAACTATTATACTATACTGTTGGTCTTGATTGCTTAAAAGAAGGAAGTGTTTAAAATGTCAACTTCCAGTATCCATCAGTGTTTGGGGCTATTAATATCTGGAAGTAGATGAATTTTATGACCTACTTCTCTTACCTAAGGAATATATAATTAATATTTTATAAGTATGCACATCGATGTATGTCACACACACTTTCATATTCTACAATAAAAATACAGTTATAACTACATTATGGTTCTGACATTTCTTTACAATTTTTCCTCTTCAAATATTCAGACATTTCTAGATAATCTCAGAAGAGGCTAATGGAAATGTCCTAGTCCTGGTCAATTTGTGCCTCTTATTCCTTTTTGCCCTGCTTCACCTTTGTGTGCTGATTATCTCTGTGTTCATGCTTTTCCACAGCCTATGGTGATCTACAAGATACTCATGGTTACGTTGTGGTTGATTTATTATAGCCAAAAATATCAGTCAGTCTGCAGTTACTGAAATTTCTCACTGTGAAATAGAATCAGAAAATGAAAATTCTCATTATGACTTAGATGTGAATAAGCATGTAGCTTTGTGTTTTTCTTTGACTTATTCCCTCAAGTGGAAGGAAAAATCCCCATAAACTTTCCAGTCATGTTAACTAGGACTCTTCTAGTTTGGGTCTTTTCTTGTAGATGAAATATGATCAATTCAGAGGTGACACTAACCTCTCAGGGCTGTTTTACCCTGGGAGGATTTCCAGTGTGTGAATTGTTGGTTTGGCCCCTAGGCATTCTGGTCCCCCACGGATCACCCTTTTGATCTCTGGTTGTGGGCTCTCTACTCTCTGAGGTTTCCTTGTACTAAGAACTGGTCTTCTTCCTCCCTCGTTAGCATCTGTGACAGAAGCTGTCAGTAGAATTTTCTAAAGGTAAAGTGTTAGAGATGCTACTTAACTAAGCTACCATATTAAAATGCAGCCATTTAAAGAAGGATCTTTCAGTCAAATCTAAGTTGTAGAAAAGAGTCAAAATGTTGAGAAGAGGATTTTATGAGGAGATCTGGCAACCCACTCCAGTATTCTTGCCTGGAAAATCCCATGGATGGAGGAACCTGATGGGCTACAGTCCATGGGGTCACAAAGAGTTGGACATGACTGAGCAACTTCACTTTAACTTCTTTAGAGAATGTTATGCTGAACCCTGTATTAGGGTTCCCCAGAGAAACAAGCCCCAGAATGTGTATATTTATCGGAAGTGAGTTGTTTTAAAGAATTGGCTTATGCAATTAAGGGGGCTAAGGGAGTCCAATATCTAATGAAAGAGGCGAGCAGGCTGGAGACTCAGAAAGGAGCTGTAGTTCAAGTCCAAAGTTATTCTCCTAGAAAATCAGACACAGCTGATGTTACAGATCATGTCTGAAGGCCATCTGCTGCAGAATTCCCTCTTGCTCTGAGCAGACTAGCGTTTTGGTCTTCAACTGATTGGACAAGGTCCACCCACATAATGGAGAGCAATCTGCTTTACTCAAAGTGCACTGATTTTAATGTTAATCTCGTCCAAAACACCCTCACAGAAATACTCAGAATAGTTCAGATCAGCCAAGTTCAGTCACTCAGTCATGTCCAACTCTTTGTGACCCCATGGACTGCAGCATGCCAGGTCTATCTGCCCATCACCAACTCCCAGAGCTTATACAAACTCATATCCATTGAATCAGTGGTGCCTTCAAACTATCTCATCCTCTGTCATTCCCTTCTCCTATCTTCAATCTTTCCCAGCACCAGGGTCTTTTCCAGTGAGTCAGTTATTTGCATCAGGTGCCAAAGTATTGGAGCTTCAGCTTCAATCAGTCCTTCCAGTGAATATTCAGGACTAATTTCCTTTAGGATGGACTGGTTGGAACTCCTTTCAGCCTAAGGGACTCTCAAGAGTCTTCTTCAACACCACAGTTCAAAAGCAGCAATTCTTCAGCACTCAGCTTTCTTTATAGTCCAACTCTCACATCTATATATGACTACAGGAAAAATCAGCTTTGACTGAACGAACCTCTGTTGACAAAGTAATGTCTCTGCTTTTTAATATGCTGTTTAGGTTGGTCATAGATTTTCCTCCAAGGAGCAAGTGTCTTTTAGTTTCACGGCTACAGTCACCGTCTTCAGTCATTCTGGAGCCTCAAAAAATAAAGTGAGCCACTGTTTCCATTGTTTCCCCATCTATTTGCCATGAAGTGATGGGACCGGATGCCATGATCTTAGTTTTCTAAATATTGAATTTTAAGCCAACATTTTCCACTCTCCTCTTTCACTTTCATCAAGAGGTTCTTTCTGCCATAAGGGTGGTGTCATCTGCATATTTGAGGTTATTGATATTTCTCTCGGCAATCTTGATTCCAGTTTATGCTTCATCCAGCCCAGCATTTCTCATGATGTCCTCTGCATATAAGTTAAATAAGCAGAGTGACAGGATACAGTCTTGATCTACTCTTTTCCCAATTTGGAACCAGTCAGCTGTTCCATGTCCAGTTCTGACTGTTGCTTCTTGACCTGCATACAGATTTCTCATGAGGTAGGACAGGTGGTCTGGTATTCCCATCTCTTTAAAATTTTCCACAGACAAAGGCTTTGACGTAGTCAATAAAGCAGAAGTAGATGTTTTTCTGGAACTTTCTTGGTTTTTCAATGATGTCATGGATGTTGCTAATTTGATCTCTGGTTCCTCTGCCTTTTTTTAATTCAGGTTGAATGTCTGGAAGTTCTTGGTTCACGTACTTTTAGAGCCTAACTTGGAAAATTTTGAGCCTTACTTTGCTAGTGTGTGAGATGAGTGCAATTTTACAGTAGTTGGACATTCTCTGGCTTTGCCATTCTGTTGGATTGGAATGAAAACTGACTTTTCCAGTCCTGTGGCCAGTGCTGAGATTTCCAAATTTGCTGACATATTGAGTGAAGCACTTTCACAGCATCATCTTTTAGGATTTGGAATAGATCAACTGGAATACCATCACCTCCACTAGCTTTGTTTGTAGTGATGCTTCCTAAGGCCCACTTGACTTTGCATTCATTTGAGGAAGAAATGAGGAAGAAACACTCATGGCATCAAGACAACTAGTCCTTATTTCTATAAATAGTCATGTGGTCACAAGCGATATTTTTAGCTACTTTCTTCTACCAGTCATCCCATGTTCTGTTTGCACTCAGCAATGGCACCCCACTCCAGTACTCTTGCCTGGAAAATCCCATGGACAGAGGAGCCTGGTGGGCTGCAGTCAATGGGGTCACTAAGAGTTGGACACGACTGAGCGACTTCACTTTCACTTTTCACTTTCATGCATTGGAGAAGGAAATGGCAACCCACTCCAGTGCTCTTGCCTGGAGAATCCCAGGGACGGTGGAGCCTGGTGGGCTGCCGTCTTTGGGGTTGCACAGAGTCAGACACGACTGAAGTGACTTAGCAGCAGCAGCAGTCATAGTTCTTTACCTGATGGGTAGACTTTCATTCCTGAAGGGTCTGGGCCATGGTAGTCCCACCAGGAATTGGGTTACTGTTTTCCATTGTCCTTAAGCACATGTGTGCATGCTCAGTTCTGCCTGATTCTGTGCAATCCCCTGGACTGTATGTAGTAGCCTGGACTGTATGCCAGGCTGCGTTGTCCATGGCATTTTCCAGGCAAGAATATGGGAGTGGGTTGCCATTTCTGGCTCTAGGGGATATTCCTGGCCCAGAGATGGAAATTGAGTCTCCTTCGTCTCCTGCACTGGCAGGTGGATTCTTTATCATTAAGCCACCTGGGGAGCCCAGCCTTAATCACAGTACATAGTAATATTAAGTTACTGGCCCAGTATTCCAGACATAGTCTTCCTTGCCCCATTGTGGAGAAACAATCAAATTTCTTGCTAGTCCTCCAACTCAGTGAGGTAGGGATTGTCTGCCTCTCACCTTAGGCCTAGTCAAGAATTGGGGGCTTCATTTGCACTGCTAGGAGAGCCTACAGTTGTCACCACTATGGACTGTGGAGCCTTACTCATGTCAGAAGGAGCGACAGGAGCCTGAGTAACTACAGAGCAAGCCTCTGGAAGACTCTATTTAGTAACTAACCACGTGTCTGCTGAAGACCAAGCAGACAATGCACGTGCTTTCATGGATCAGATGTGGGCTGCATGAGGATCAGACCTGGCCCTGAACTATTTTAGGTCCTTTCCAAGATTGGTGCAAAGAGCTTCCAAGGGTGAGAGTTTGTGTGTAAAGAGAACCATGCTGAAGGATATATCTCACCCATGTCACTGGAGCTGTTCCCTGTCAGGCCCAGATGGGAGGGAGGCTCTGAAAAACCCACAAGTATCCAGTTTAAGTACTGCTGACCCCAGAGGACATGATGTTGCTCCATCATTCGCAAGCCAGGTGGAATGTGGTGCCATGTTGAATACGCAAGCTTTTGTGAGATGCTCTTGGCTACCTTAGCCACATCCACGAAAATGTGGTGCCCACTCTAACATTCTCAGATTCCTATAAAACCATCCTGTCATTTCTTGGGCTTTTTTCTCCCCCAGAGGTTGCAGCTTGCTGGGATGCTCTCATCCTTCTCTTTCTTTGATTTCTTCCTTTAATCTCAGCACTGTAAAGGCTGTCCATCTCATCCTCTTTCCAGCAGGAATTTTTTGCCTTGTGTTATTGCTTGTTCTTTTTCTACTCTTTGTTAGTGACATAATCTTAATGCAAGAAAGGATTGTAGGAAGCTGAATGTATTTTAGAAAAACCACAGAATATTTTGGGAGATTATCTTATGACTATACTTTCAGAAAATCTCTCCTTCACTCTGCTGATATCAGTGGAATTTTAAAGGTTTGCCTTGCTTATGGGTATCAAAGGAACTTCATTGCAACAAGAGCTTAACTCACGGTTGCCTCCTGAATTCCACAATCAATTTCTCCCCCTTCATTTAGCTACAGATACCTTTTATTCTTCTTTTCCCTTTTTTGTACTTAATAACCATAAGGTTACTTCTCCAGCCTGGGTTAGAGGAGAATTATAATAACCTCATTTCAGTGTTTTACTCTCTTTTAAGTTGTTTGTGCAAGCTAGGGTCAGTCATGGGATTCAAAGGAATGGGTCAGTTGGGCAATAATTATATTAAAACCCATTTAAAGGTACACTCAGAAAACAAAACACTGGCTTTTATTTAGACAAAAAAAGACAAATGAATATTCAATCAGAATGATTTCTAATAATTTCAGCATTTTCTCTTGATAGATTGTGGAGTAATTTTCTTTTTTCTAGTCCAGGCTAGAGGCATATTTTCAGTAAAGATGTTAATTGTGTAATTTGACTTCTTAAAAATAGGATGCTAGATGTAATATCTGTATATGCATTTTCATTAAACATTCTTTTCAATCAGCTATATTTAAAGATTCTTGTTTGGGTTAAGTCAGATTTGTCAGCTCTTCAATCAGTTTGTAGCACATTGTAAAAGAATATACTCAAAACAGAGCTAAGCTGTCAAGCTGTGACAACTCTGAATGAGGAAGATTTTCAAAAATTATGAGTGAGATATTTTAAATGTCTCCTTGACATCCATAGCACTATTCAAAATACTTCATCAGAGGCATGTGCTTTAAAAACGCACTTGAAAATTAATGTGAGGAGTGCAATTTGTCAGTCTTTGTCTTAGCAGAGACACCACTGACAGTCACAGAGCATTTGCAGTAAGACAGCCCTGAATCGCTCTACTGAAATGCCACCCAGAAGCAGGAAAGATGGAGTGACCTGTTCAAGGGGCAGTCAGAAGGGCCTCGAGCAAAATAAGAACATAAGAGGTTTGATTCCAAGTCCTGTTGATACCTTTTTGAGCCAGTGGCGAATGCCGAGCTCCATTTGTCCTTTGCCAGGAGGATTATGTGATTTAGTGATTCCTGAAGGAGCCATCTTTTCCTTAGCTGTGAGTCAGGGACATGAGCTATTTGTCCTGACCTCAGCTTGTAATAGGGAAGGCTATGGCAAAAAGACAAAGCCTTGGCTATTTATTTTAAATAAGTCTCTTAAGGGGTGAAGAAATATCACAGGCCTGGGGCTGTCCTAAGCTAGCTTTCTCTAAATTCAAGGAATTCTTTCCAACACCTGACCTGGAAGAACCCTCCAGGGACACCACTTAATTGGTGAAGGGGCTTTAGAAATGAATCACACTGAACCATGGACTTTTCATGTTTCTTTTCACTCCTTCCCAGTGCCTGTCAACTGTACATGTTATGTGCCTGTCTGTTGCTAGACTTAAGAAGTCAAGGTGGGGGCAGGTACACAGAGCAGGATTTTGAAGAGAAAAACTTAAAATTGATCTAACGATGGTCCTGTCCATTTGCATAGTGTCTCCTGTCTTTTAAGGTACCCCAAAGTAGCTAATTCACAGAAAAGTTTCATGACAGGGTTACAGAATCCAAACTCAGAAAGGCTAGAACTCTGGTTCCAGGGGCCAGAAAAACTTCAGATAGTTACTGTCTCTTGGACCACAAGTGGCTTCTCTTTTGTGCATCTTTTCTGAAGAGGGAAGGGCTGTTTCATGAAGGTAGGAGTGGCCAACATTGTTAGATGCTGTTGAGGCTCTGTTGTAATACAGTGGGGACTGGGAAAGTGGCCATTGACTTAGGGATAAAGGTGACTTTGTGACAAAGGGGACTTTAAGGACAGATGCCTCAATGGAGCAGGGAAGCAACAAGCCACACAAGAGTTGATTGAGAGATGCATGAGAGACAAGAATATTGAGGTAAGTTAGCCTTTTGATACTTTACATATTCTTATCATTCCATTGCTAAACAATGAGGAAAAAGGACTTTAAAAAGGTTTGGTACTTTACCTGGGATTATACATCTAGTGAGCGGCAGATACAGGATTCCTATACACGTCTGCCTTGAGAGGTTGAGCTCTTAACTATGGTTAATTTTTCATCACTTTAATCAAGGCCATGAGTCTATGATCACCTAATGGAATAGAGAGCCTTCTTGGTCCCAAGGCATGCTGAGGACATCTGTGGCCATGGACACTGCACAGAAGAGATGGCTTCCATGTATTTCTTAGCCTCATAAAAATATCACATGGTACAGGGAAGGAGTTTCCCTTCCTAATCCTGTTATTTAGCTGGATTTACCATAGACGTAATTGTCTCATTTGCCCTAGCCCTCCAGTATCACTTGAGGTAAAGAGAGCATTTTGGTGGCCTGCTGTCCCTTATCAGGGCACCTATAATGATACAGTATTTTGTTATTCGACTTCTACATTCTATCTGTAGCTTTTAGAATAAAAGAATAATAGAGACAATTAGTTCTGTTAAATGCATCTTGGAACCATGTGTTAGCTTATCTATGGATTTTCTCCTTAGATGTTTAAATATTCCCCCTGCAATTTAAGTTTCATCAAACAAAGGAGATCTGATTTAAGATAATTCTCTTGGTGAGAAAGCAATTGCTGCTGCAATCTGCCATTCACCCAGAACCATTGATCCCAGGATAAACATTCATTTATCAGACAATTCAAAATAAAACACAACATATGCTGTCGTTTATAACAAATTGATGGGTAGAATTCTGCGTTCTTCCCAGGTTCTCCTATTGAAGTATTGTCTCATCTACTTTGGTAAAAATTCCTGTAAAATATATTTCATCTCCTTTTACCCTAATTCTTACTTCAAACTATAAGTTGATTAACTTTTTATAAAGTCGGTCCATTATCTTAACCTCTGTGTACTGTTATATTTCTTTTGCATTGTCTTTTCAAAGCATTAATGGATATTTTAAAGTTAAAATGACATTTTAAAAGTCTCTTTTATAAGCCACTCCATCCTTTGGAGCCCTCATCCTGCAATGTTACCGGTAAAGTGCTTGGGAGGAATTCCGGCACCTGGATTGCGACTCTGGCCTTGTGTGGTGACCTTCTTGCCGCAGCCATATAATCATCTTGTGAAAGCCACGTCCAGGTGTAAAGAGGTTGTGGCCATGAAGAAATGCTTTTCATTAGAGTTGTTATTGGGTTTTGCAATCTGCATATAGCAGGCAAAATGACCATGAGCTGATAATTAAGTGATCTCTTTATTATTTCAGAGAGGGAAAAAAATACTTCACAATTCTGATGATTGCAAAGCCTCTGAATTGGAGTTAAAAAAAAAATACAACATAAAACACTTGTGTGAGCACAGATTCCCTCCTTTCATTTTTTAAATGTAGATGATATTTTTTTTCTTGCATAATGAGTGTCTTGTAGGACAAGAGGCTCTTGACTGAAGGTTGGCATTAAAATACTTGCTATCTAACAGTGGTATAAGCAGATTGTACAAAGGAGACCACTGTTTAATCACTGAAGTTCAAAACCAAGGTTTCTCTCTATGAAGGGTGTTTGGAGCCTCTAAAAAATGCAACAGATGGGTACCTCGAATTTAAATTCTTTTGATAATGATTAAGGATTTGCTACTTAAAAATGATGAAAATAAAACTTTCGCTGACAGTCTTTGAAGATGACAGGAGAAGATCTATCAGGAAATTATAAATTTTTTGTGGGATTCATTTTAAAGTAAATGGTTTTTGCTTCTCTGTACTATATGATCTGACTTTTCTGCATTTTAATAAAAGTTTTCACTTGAGCTCACCTAAAACTTGGAAAGAAGATATATTGATAGTTATAAAAGCATATACATTATTTCTCATACTTTTACTAAATTGAAAAACTTAAAAAAATTTTTTTAATTTCTGTCATAAAAATGGTCCCATCTGAACTGTTAAATTATTTACCTTTCCTCTCTTAACTGTCGTATAATATATCACCACCTCAGGCAAACAAAAATTACCAATGACCTTTGGGATCTTCTGACCCAGGGATTGAACCCAGGTCTCCCACATTGCAGGCAGAGGCTTTAACCTCTGAGCCACCAGGGAAGCCCCTAGGGACACAATGGTGCTGTTCAAATATTTGTCTGCTAATCTTCTCATCTGGAATCTGGTAGGACTATGTAAAATTCCATAAGCATCAACTATGAATATATTTTTATTTATTCCTAGTAATTTCTTAGATTGTTTTCCCTGTGTCATTAAGAAGTTGTTTTGAAAAATTTCTACTATAGTAGGTTCTTCAAGTATTTCCCAGGAATTGCCACTCATGGTTTCACACCAGATGAAGTCTGTGTCAAACATACTCTCCTTATAAAATTGACCATTTTGGTAGTATACCAATGCTTTGCTCATTCAATAGCCACATATCTAAGAAATTAATTCTGTATATTTGTAGAATCTTAAAAAGCACATTGGATAATACACTTGCTTAGTATCTGAAGAAAACCTTTGTATTTTATAAACTATCAACAATTATTGATCAGACTATAGAAGGCTGAGGAATTCCGGAGTGGCAAATTTGTACTAAGTATAAATGAAACATCATATAGAATCAGAGAATGTTTTTTAAACTATAGAAGGGATTTTTTCTATCAGAATGTTTTGTAGTTTGGATAGCATACTGAATATGGATGAAAAAATCAATATTAAATGTATTTTATTTAAATTAAAAAACATACATCATATTCAAATGCAGCAGCCCAATGGTGGCACTAGAACAATCTAAAAGTTGTTAATTCCACAGCATGCGGCCCTATATATGCAAAATGAGATGAAATCTACTATGTGCCAGAGCTCCAGATTGCTGGCTGCTTTTGCCTTCTGATATATGCAAAAGCTCAGTAAAATATGCCATGTGAGAAAAGAAATCAGTGGGCTTATACTATTATTTCTAGTAGAAAAGTTACATTTCTTTGTGAAAAACTTTGTCCATTGTTTTCTTTTCTCTTATTTTTATTTTACATTATAAATTCCTCAGAGTTTAGTGGAATTTTTTTAAAGATTTTATTTAGAGCATTACTTGTAGGGAACTAGTCATAAATCTACATATATCAGGCTTCTTAAAGCTGTATTTGCATAGCTGATTTGAAAGTAACATTTGTTATAAGCTTAAGTCTTGATGCTATTATCCCATGCAGTTAATTCAAACCTCTGTGAAATGTCAAGGATGATCTGTTTATTGTGTGACCCTTATTCTTTCCCTTGCCAAAGCGGAAGGCACCAGATAAGTACTTAGATTCCGGGAAGTTGATGAACAGGCAGTTAATATCCCCTGTGACTGGTTATTCTACTCCATCCTCCCTATGGAATTAAAGGCATTCCTAGCTATTGGGCACCTTCACTCTTTTCTCCCTTTGGTACTTTTTGCTACTAGGCTTAAATCCTAAAAATGCACATTTGATCATAGACCTTCATTGCTCTCAAACTTATGTATTTAGAGAGGTCTTCCTTGACCACCCTGCCACTCTCAAAATGTGTTTTTCAAGTGGTATACTTTACTTCATAGCATTTTTATTTATTGTTGCTACAAAGTGCAATTGTCACAGTTCTGCTAGCATATACCATCCAAGGGCCTTATTTGCTGTCATAAACAGTGTACCTGGCGCAGAGTTGATACTCAATAAACATTTTTTTGAACAAATGAGTGCATTTTCTTTAAAGGCAAGTTGTATCTAAACATTCCCTTCTCCAGTCTTGTGGTTCCACTGTTTGACCGTGGCAGTATGTGTAATTACTCATTTATTATCCCAAAGAAAAGTATTTTCCTGTTAGGAGATAACTTGTGACATATTTGGATTTCCCTGGTGGCTGAGCCAGTAAAGAATCGGCCTGAAATGCAGGAGACTTGGGTTTGATCTCTGGGTGCAGAAGATCCCCTGGAAAAGGGAATGGCTATCCACTCCAGTATTTTTGCCTGGAGAATTCCATGGACAGAGGAAAAAGTCTGGCAGGCTACAGTCTACAGGGTCACAAAGAGTCAGACATGACTGAGCGACTAACACATACATACATTGCTTGTGATATGTTTATTCTGTGCTTGAAGATGGCCTGGTTAAAGATGTATTCATGAGAAATAATCAATACAAATCAAAATATTTATGTTAAGCCTTTTTTTTTCTATGAAATGATCTCTTTAGAAATTGTACTTTCTCTAATTTTCCAATCTGCAGTAATATTATCTGTGAAATTGCTATAAGATTTTCTTGTAGTCTTGGGGTGTAGGGGCTGCCACATGAAAATTACAGTAGGGTATTCTAGAAAAGTACATCAGGATTAATTTGTTATTGTTTTTGTTCTGATCTATAAGCAGTTTAAATTCATACTGAACCCTGGGGTGTGTGGGAGAGATCCTTAGACAATTGGTGCTTTTAATGATGGAGGTCCTCACAATTCTTTACATGAATATCCTGACAGGATATTGCCTTTTTGCCGCTTAGAAATGCAGGACAAAGCAGCTGACAACTGTCATCTGGAATTTTATATCATACAAACATACTCCCTGTGTCAGTGAGCGTTTGCCTATATGATTTTAGTAGTTTCCTTCCAGTTTCTCTAGAAAGAATGGGTTAGTTCACATAAGACAGTCTCGAGATTATTGATACAATCACAGATTGAAATGGGACCGTGGGCTCTGTGCTCACAGAGCAGCATGCTTGGCTCTCTCTGTATTTGAAGTGATTAACGATGCTGCAGCATGATGGGGAAATGGTATGCCTGTAATTATAGGAAACCACAGGAGGGAGAAACCCTTTCTGATAGTGGTCTTTGAAGCCACCCAAGTTATTTGAGTCTGCGCCATTAGAGGGGGAAAAACAGGAAGAAACTAAGCCAAATATGAAGAAAGAGAACAATCAGAATATGCAGTAGTGATACTGGTCTAGGGAGGAGACTCTGCATGAGGGAGAAAAAAAATCAGTTGGGGCTGTGATAAGCTAACAGACAGGAGGAGCTATTGGTTCAGCAGTTAAACAAGGAATTACACAGTTATGGAACACTTACCTGTTCTAATAGTCTCCCTATTGTTCTTACCACGACACCCCTTCTTTCTTATCTGTAATATGGAGATAATATTTCTTATCATCTTTGTGAAGCTCAGTGATACAGACAGACTTTAGTAAAAACAGAAAACACTAAGCAGCTGGATAGCACAGGGACTTCAGCTTTGTGATGCCCTAGAGGGTGGGATGAAGAGTGGGCGGGAAGGGAGGTGCAGGAGGAAGGGGAGTTACAGACACTTATGGCTGATTCACGCTGTTGTATGGCAGAAACCACATTTCATTAAAGCAATAATCCTCCAATTTAATAAAAAAAAAAAAAAGAAAATACTATGACTATGATAAACAATGATATGGAATAGGTGGTCCTCACTGTGATCCACTCCACCTCCCAGCCCCACCCAGGCTTTGGTGAGCTTGAAAATTTAAGTCTCCTTAAAACTAGGAGAGTTGAGGATTTACGTGAGTTTGCGAATCACCTTTGAGCTATTAGGGATATGTGGGGCTCCGTTTTCCTCCCTGGTCCTGGTTACGGCTCTGAGGAGATGGGCCCGAGACATCCGGCAGCCTGGGAACACTGTATTGGCAGGTGTGCGGCCTGGCTGGAGGCTGTGAATACAAACTGGCAGCCTAATTCCCATCCTGACCACTTGGTGCCACTCTCGCTTTAAGAAAACGGCTCTGCCTCAGCCCAATCCTAGGAAAAAACAGCTTCCTCCTAGGTTGGCTTCAGTGGTTTCAAAGACAGTCATTGTTTTGAAGAAGGTCATTTGGAGAGTTCGGTGGCAGATGTGATTAGAATGTGTATGGGCGAGTTGCATTCCAGGTGCTTTGTGTGCTAACACTTAGGTGTTATCACCAGCATTAATTATCCAAGGGACATGTAACAAACACAGGTGGGCCCTTGTTGGTTCATCTAAAAGCCAAGACTCCACAGAACGTAAATTTCCAGGTAGCCACCCAGGCCTTTAACTCCGAGTTTAATTTGGCAAGAGGCTATAGCCCATCCTACTTCATCTATTTATAGACTGGATGTTATATGAGAAAATCTGCTCATTATTAGTTCCTCCCAATGTATGTTACACACACACACACACACACACACACACACACACACAAATGCCTATAGTAAAAACAGAAAGAACTTGAAAATGCTATTGTTGAGTGTGTTTCCTGGTACCCAATAGTTGAGGTTTTTTTTTTTTTCCCCAGCCCCATCCTCTTTACTTGCAGAATTATTTATAAGAAAAAAGATATTTTCCTTCACAGAAAGAACCATCTTTTAAATGAAATAACTACCTCTAATATTGTCCAGAATGTTACCCAAATGACAGGTTACCCAGGATGACCCCTCCTCATCTCTTTCCCTGCCTTTCTTTTCCATCTGGGACCAAAAGGGATTCCAGGAAGGAATCTGGGCACAGGCTTTTACAGCTTCAAGATGACTTTCTAAATTGGAGGACACTGCAGCATTTAGCTTAAGGTCCTGTGTTCTGTTTTAATGGGAGCCCAGGAGGGGGCCTTGCCCACTTCTAAAGATGCTATTGAGAGCAGAGCTTTTCTGACTCATTAATTTGGAAAGGCAAGAGGAGGCTGCCATTAAGAAATGTCTTTGCAATTAATTGCATATAAAACCAAGTTTTTTTCTGAGACCTTTATAGGAACTGCTCTGCCTTGTTTACGCACGTATACTTGTGCTGGCCTTAGCATAGTGGAACCGGCCCTAGGCAAAGTTGAGTGGCTGGCCAAGTCTGCTTCTGAGCCCCTTATGATTTCATTGCTGGCCTTTCCTCTCAGTGAACCTAAGGCTTCCTTCCATTTCTCTTTAAACCTTATTAGTTTTCAATTTAATTGCCTCTGGCATTAGGTTTGCTTATTTGGGATTGTCCTTGGGTTTGGGGGTCTGGAAATTCTGTTAGGAGACAGATTCTGCCGTTTCCGGGCTTTGTAAGTTTAGGCAAATTATTTAACTTTCTTGCACTTTATGTCCTCCTGTGTAAATAGGGCTATTTTGAGCAGTAAGTAAAACACCACATTTAAAACTCAATGTCTGGATCGAAAACTTAAGGTGCTTGTTAAAAATGAAGTTTTCTGAACCTGATTCTAGACAGCTGACTCAGAATCTTGAGGAAAAGATCCAGAATCTCCATCTTTAAAAGAGCTCTGGGAAATTCTTACACTCACCAAAGGCTGAGAATTCCTGGCTTAAGGCATACAACTTCTGGGGGGTAACTGTCTTTATGAAAGGGTCTGGGGAAACAGCATAACCAAGAGGAGAGGGCGAAAAATGGAGAGAGCCAGACATCACAGCTGGGCTTCCCAGGTGGCTCAGTGGTAAAGAATCTGCCTGCCAAGGCAGAAGACCTGGGTTCAGTCCCTGGATTGGGCAGATCCCCTGGAGGAGGAAATGGCAACCCACTCCAGTATTCTTGCCTAGAGAATGCTATGGACAGAGGAGCCTGGCAGGCTACAATCCATGGGATCGCAAAGAGTTGGATATGACTTAGCAACTAAAACCACCACAACAATAAGGGATCCCAGTTGTTTTGTTGGGGAGAGATCTGGGGGCACCTGCAGGTTATGATTTGATCAGGGCTCTCCTAAATCCTGTGTAGAAAGGAGAACATGGAGAATTGGTTCATTACGTTGCTGGGTAAAGTATGCAGTGCCTCCTTTCTAAGGTGAAGATGATAAATCTACTTTACTTCTTTAATTTGTCACTTTTTCCCAACTTGGTCTTCCTTGCTTTGGGTCCCATCTGTGTTTAAACAAGGCAACGGTTGCTCCCCTCTACTTATGCAGATCAGTGCACATTAGACCACAAACTCTACAAGGGAAGACAGCATGATTTGTGCTCCTTTGAGATTTCAGGGTCTAGCACAGAGCACATGTATAAAGTAGGCATTTGATCAATGAGTACATGAGTTGGGTAGGAAAACACTTTCTTAACCTCTAATACATACTAATTAACCTCCCCTTTTCTTCTTTTTGTTCACATTCACACACATACTTAAGGCTTGATCAGATTCAGGTTCCTTGAGCAACAGAACTGTTTTCCAGAAGCTGATGTTCTGGATGAAGCTAGGTTACAACAATGGAGAATTAGGGATGAACAGGTATGGAATGCAGATGTTACGGGAAAGGAATTCAGTCTTGGCTTGCTGCTGGCCATCTTTCTTATTTAGATTATCTAGGAGATTAAAGAGCCACTGGCCCCAAATGATACTGATTTGCCGAGCTCCCTGACCATGTGGAAAATTCAGCAATGGAGGACGAGCTGCTACCTGTGGGCTTTGTTGTTGATCCCTAGTACTCAACGCCTAGCCAGGACCTTTTAAGAAGTAGCAACAGAGAGGATTGCTTTGGACATGGTTAATGTTTCCTTGAGGCATTAACAACCATTTAGTTTTTCTCAAAATTCAGTCTGATGGGAAAAACGCAGATTTCTGGGCTCTACTCAGATCAAACCTACATATTGTAAACCATAGGTGTGGGGCAGGGCATAAGAGAAATTCAAGAGATTCAGTTGGACTTGTTCTCCATGAGGCTGTTCACAGGTTCAGGCCACCCCAAGTACCCCCTACTCTTCCACACTGGGCACTAAGGGGAGTGATATCTGATACCTGCAATGTACTTACTGCTTCCCATGTTCCAAACTCTAGCACTGGAGTAAGAATATTCTTTGGTTTTATATCATATAGCCTTTGACTCCAAGTCTTAGCCTTGTCATTTAGAGAAAACTTTTTTTTTTAATTAAAATGATCCTGTTAGAGCAATTTTCAGTGCATAACAGAACTGAGTGGAAGACACAGAGATGTCTTGTACACCCCCTGCCCCAACACATGCACAGCCTCCCTCATTACCAACTTTGCCTCCAAGAGTGGTGCCCTTGTTTCAACTGAGGGACTTACACTGACCCACCCTTGGCAACTCCAGTTTGTACTAAGGTTCCCACAAACTCATTTGTTTCAGCTGTAAGTGGTTTAGCGGTTCAGACTTCTCTCACATGCTCCACTTATTTCTGTTTCCATGTTTTAAGAAGGTGACAAAGAAGTTTTGTAGATTTTGTTGTTCTGAACTTTAAACTTTATGTTAGATGGGCTGGAAACCCTAGTCATTCATTAGAGCAGTGATCTCAACACAATGTCCCTAAGCGATCAGTGTTAGCATTCCTAGTAGGAGCGTCAATCTTGGGCCCTACTCCAGACCAACTAAATCAGATGCTGGGCAGCAAGCTGTGTTTTAATCAGCGGTTCAAACAATTGGAATATTGCTGTAATGTGAGAACCACTGGACATTAGAGAAATGTTACTCATTGGCTTAAAATTTTTATGAGCACCAATTGGGCTGAGTGGATGATGCTTCACATAGTAGCATTTAAGGAGAATGAAAAAAGGCTCTTTGTGGCGAGATGAGTGCAAGACAGTACCGTGGATCAGTTGTACCGTGGATCAGCTATACCATAGTCAGGTTTACTTTTTTGCCTAGACAAATGATCTAACCTCTGGGCTTTGTGGTCCTTGTTTGTAAATTTACTTTTATTTTTTATTATTCAGAGTCCAACCTCAGCTGTTGCGGATTAAATGAGGTTGCAGGCTAAGTGCCTTGTACACTCTGGTAAGCTGGTAGATGTTCAGTGATGGTCCGTTTGCTGCCCTCATGGAAGGCAGGGAACAGTGTGTGATTTCAGCAGACTGCAAAGCCAGGGATGGGAAAGGCCTGTATCTCCTTTGCTCAGTGTTATAACTCTAGCAACTAGCACCATTTCTGGCTCTGGTAAATGTTGGTTATATGAACAAATATGATGGCATAAATCCAAAACATTGAATGATAAAAGGCAGTTTTACTGGCTACTTTGGCTGATAACAGTATAAATGTGAGTAAGTTTTTGAGGCAAAGCTTAGACCCATCATAAGAAGTTTGGAGAAGGAAATGGCAACCCACTCCAGTACTATTGCACACACACACACACACACACACACACGAAGTTTAAGGGCTGATGCTGAGGTCCGGTCCAAAGTACTAACACCTGGAGTGCACACACACACACACACACACACACGAAGTTTAAGGGCTGATGCTGAGGTCCCGTCCGAAGTACTAACACCTGGAGCACACACACACACCACACACACACACACACCCCTGGAACACACACACACACACACACACACACACACGAAGTTTAAGGGCTGATGCTGAGGTCCGGTCTGAAGTACTAACACCTGGAGCGAGATGGGCCAGGTGGAAGGAGGATGAGCGGAGATTTAAGATCCCCGCCCCTGGCTCAGCCAGACCCAGCCCCTCGCAGCCGACTGTCCTCCCAGCCCTGACCTCGCGTTCCGGGGCCCCAAAGCCCCTCTGCTGGCTCCACCACCAGGGGCGGCAGTTGGGCCGGAGGCTCTTGCTTAGGGTTCGCGCCCGGTCAGTGTGAGGCAAGCTGATGGCTGTAGGGGCCAAAGAGAAGATGGCCGGCCTTCAGGAGTCTCCTGAACATCCTGCAACGACCCAGGACCGGCCGGACAAACAGCGAGAGCAGCGCCCGTTCGCTGCGTCACCCGGATGGTCGACGGACGCGGTCTTAAGGCCCATCAGGCTGTATCTGCTGCGTGCAGTAAGTTCCTGTACAAATTCTTCCAGGAGTTTACTCGGGAACTTTGGGTGGAGATAGAAGGTGTTAATATGTAAAATGAACCTTTTGTCATTTAATGGAGGTCGAGTAAACAGCACCATTGATAACCCAAGGGAGAGAAGCCAGTGATGTATACAAAATAGCTGAGGTTATACAAGTGCTGGACGGTTTCAAAGCCTTTGAAGTCGGATACAGAAGGTGAATACGGTGCTCTTCTTACGTTTGCAGTATGCAGCTTTTTGTGGAATATAGTGTAACCTTTTTGAATGACAGTGAAAAAATTCTAGGACCTGATTTTGCTTTGCTGGAATTGCATCATTGTTTATTTAAAGCTGTGTATGTGAAGGTTCCTGTCAGGAAGCTGCGGTTGCCTTAGAGATTTTTCCTTCCCAGCCTATTGAGGTGTAATTTACATATAATACAATTCACCCTTTTTAGTGTAGAGCTTGAATTATGGTAATTGTATACTGTGGTGCAACCAACCACCATAAGCAGGATATAGGAGCATTTCCATCACCCTGAATTTTCTCTTGACTGCAGCAGGCGTGATCTCCCGCCTCAGGCAACCACTGATCTGATTTTTATCACTGTAGTTTTGTCTTATTTAGAATATCTTAAAAAGGGCCCCTACAGTATGTAATGTTTTGTGTTTCACTTTTTAAACTTAGCATTATGTTTTAGAGATTTGTCCCTGTAAATTATGGGTATTACTATTTTGTCCCTGTTTTTGCTGAGTAATATTCCATTGTATGGATATGAAAATCTGTTGGTGGACGTTTAGGTTGTTGCTAGTTTTTGGCTATCACAGATGAAGTGGCTCCAAAAAAAAAAAAATGAAGGGCTATATCATTAAGTACTGTATAAGGAGAGTAGGATTCTCTTACTAAAACATAATGCCAATTAAATGAGTATAACCTGTATAATCTGTTAAGATTGAGTAAGTCTTTAGGGGAGATTTAAACAATTTCAAGTTATGAAATAGAATGTTGAGCTTTATTGTTGAAAATGTTTTGACAGGCAAGAATCCAGGATAAATCAACTTTGAAAGACGTATTTTTTCTCCTTTCGTTTTCCTTATGATTTGTTTGTTTTTGACTCTTCAAAACAAGAGTTGCCACAAAAAAAAGGTCTGCAATAAGGTTCAATATGTTTACTCATTTTCCTCCTCCTTTTCTTCCTTGTCTTCCATCCCATCTCTTATTTGAGTTCTGACTATGTACTAGCTATATTAATTACTTTATCAACTTCATCAAGTTAATGATCACAGCATCTGTGGTGCACTACCCCATTTTAGAGATGGAAAGACTGAGACCCTGAACTGAAAATTATAGAAGCAAAACCAGAACTGGGAATTAAGGCTTATTTCTTAGCCTATGATACTCCCACTATATCACCTGGTAGAAAAATCTTCCTATTTCTTCGTGGCCACACACAATTACCTACTCATCCTACACTTATGGAGGGTAGATGAGCTTGCTTACTTGCAGGTGGAAGACGAACAGAGAGAATTGCCAGAGCCTGGGGCAATAGGAAAAGGGAGACAAGCTTTTCTTTCAACTAAGAAGTGGAAATGCGAATGTCATGATGGAAAATACTCGAAAGGCTTTGATAACTGAGGAATTGATGAAGGAACTCCCCAATGCTCTTTCTTGTTTTCTTACTACCCCTTGGTTGCTTCTATTCCAGGATCCATGGTTTGAGCTTAACATCTGACCTGCTGTCTGTGTCCTCTCCTGCTCCTCCTTCATGGAAACTTAAAGTTTGTGTCTTCCAAGTCATTTCTGATCTGTCTAAGCAAAAGTGATCTCTCTCTTGAGTTCTTTATTCTGTTTGACATTCACTAGGTACTTAATTACATATTTTTTTTGTGGTAGCAATAAATTAGCTAAATAAAAGCTTTTCAGTATTGGATAAATGTATTGTTTCACAACCACGGTAGAATTGTAGCAGTCTCACTAAAAATGGCAAGGATTTAAAATAACAATAAAAATGAAATAATTAATATTTATTGAAAAATGTTAACTGTGCATCATTATTTCATCTGTTTCCCACATGAACTTTATGAGATAGATATACTATTATTCCTGCTTTATAGATGAGGAAATGAAGGATTAGAAGGATTAATTTCCCCAAATTGATATAGCTGGAAAATATAATACAAAAGGGAAAATATCAACATAATCCTACCATCCAATAATAATGCTTAAAGATTATGTAGATTGAAAACAGAGACCCTTTTTATAAACTTGAAAGTGCTTAACAAAGTGCTAGTTAAATAATGACTGCTGCTGCTGCTGCTGCTAAGTCGCTTCAGTCTGACTCTGTGTGACCCCATAGACAGCAGCCCACCAGGTTCCCCCATCCCTGGGATTCTCCAGGCAAGAACACTGGAGTGGGTTGCCATTTCCTTCTCCAGTGCATGAAAGTGAAAAGTGAAAGTGAAGTTGCTCAGTCTTGTCCTACTCTTAGTGACCCCATGGACTGCAGCCCACCAGGCTCCTCTGGCCATGGGATTTTCCAGGCAAGAGTACTGGAGTGGGGTGCCATTGCCTTCTCCAAATAATGACTACTCAAGGTATATTTATTGAATAATCCAGTGCATTCCACAGAGACACATTGAATAACTCACAGAAGAGTTGAATTATATTTTCTTGACTCAGAACTTAATTTAGCTTTCCCTGAGCTTCCCTGGTGACTCAGATGGTAAAGAATCTGCCCTTAATGAGGGAGACTCGGGTTTGATCCCTGGGTTGGGAAGATTCCACTGGAGAAGAATGGCTACCCACTCCAGTATTCTGGCCTGGAGAATTCCATGGACAGAGGAGCCTGGTGGGCTATAGTCCATGGGGTTGCAAACACCTGAACAGGACTGAGCAACTCACACGTGCATTTCACTTTTCCTTCCCACACAGCTGACTGTCCAGTATGAGGTTTTCTACTCACTAATGTCAAAGCTGTTGTTATGAAGAAATTCTAGTCATAGGAAAAATCATAGCTTCCCCAGCCCTATCTTTACTTTATAAAAAGAAACCAGAAAGGATAAATGTTTTCTTAAGTAAAGGATAATGTTTTCTTAAGTAAACTTTACAGGCTCTAAAAAGTTGCATTTTTAGACAAATTTTATTCAAATCCCTTATGGTTCTGTAATGTCCTCTGTAGAAAAATATCTTTAAATAGCCTCTTTGTTTCTGAAAAATTGTTCTTCCTTTGGTCCATGAAGATTTAATTATATTTGTTTTTTAAAAAAACCACAGTTTTGGCCATATTTTCCTCTCCTGTTGAATTGTTGTTGGTCTATTTTTTAGTAAAAAGACTCATGCTTTTGTCTGGATCCTTCTCTTTCTTCTTAGCCTTTCTTCAAAAATGGATGTTATGCCAATAGTCTTAACTGGGAGTGCCATAGAAAGTAATGGCTTAGAGCATGAGATTTTTGGAGTTTCAAATGTTCCGTTATCTTGGGCAAGTTACTTAATTGCCTCAGTTTTCTCATCTGGAAAATGGTGACTATAATATTTTCTACTTTAAGGGGTTATTTTGAAAATGTCATGTAATAGACATTACATAAAAGATGCTTAGCATACTGCCTGATAGATGTTTAAACATGAGAAAGGCTTTCTTTTCTCTAAAATATTATCCACCAGAAGATTGAGTGGCATTTAACAAGAAGTTCATCAGAAGCCCCTCATAAAGGATGCACTGTAAAATAGAGTTAAGGTTTGTGGAAAACAAATAAGCAAATAAACCCTATAGACCTCATTGAATGTTAGATTTGGATACTTAAAGAGCTCATCTGCCATTACAGGTTTTAAAAAGAAGCAGAACTATTTAGCTTATAATTGTTCCTGGGAGTTTGATCTCACAACTTTAAGTATTGTACTCCAGTGTTTACCAGAATTTTAGTCCCTAAAAAAGGAAGATTCTGTGTGTTTGAGTTTGTGGAAATTAGGAATATATTCCTGCAGGATGATGAAAAGAGCAGTGCCCTGAGGTAATGCTGATGAGTACTTGAGGCATGAGGTAATGCTGTTATTGATCACATTTGCACAAACTCAAACAGTTGAGACAGAAAATAACTTGATGAGCTCTGGAAAGCAGTTTGTCATCTCTAAATGTGCATCCAGAGTTGATAAAGATGTAATGACAAAGACATATGTGAAGAATTCAGATAAAATTATTTCAAATAATTATGTGCTCAAGTTGGCTAAAAACATTTTAGGAATCTTCTTACTGAGAAAATGGGGGCATCTGGATTATCATCTATTTTGGTATATATGATAATGAGCTCTAAAAAAAAAAGCCAAAATAATATTGGTAACATTGTATTTTTTAAAAGACTAAATCTTTTCTATTTTTTTAATAAAATTTTTTTTTAATTGAAGGAAAATTGCCTTACAATGTTGTGTTGGTTTCTGCCATAGGGTAACACAAATCAGTAGTAATTGTACATATATCCCCGCCCTCTTGCGCCTCCCTCCCCTCCTTCCAACTCATCCCTCTAGGTCATCAACAGCACTGGGCTGGGCTCCCTGTGTCATATACCAGCTTCTCGCCAGCTATCTGTTTTACACAGGGTAACGTATCTATGTTGATGCTACTTTCTCCATTTGTCCTGCCCTGTCCTCCTCCTGATGGGTCCACAAGTGCATTCTCTACATGTGCGTCTCTATTCCTTCTCTGCAAATAGGTTCATCAGTACCATTTTTCTAGATTCCGTATATATGTGTTAATACGATATTTGTTTTTTCTGTCTTCACTGTGTACAATAGGCTCTAGGTTCATCCACCTTACTACCACTGACTCAACTTCATTCCTTTTTATGACCGAGTAATATTCTATTGTGTATATGTACCACGTTTTTATCCATTCACTTGTCAGTGGACATCTAGGCTACTTCCATGTCCTGTCTATTGTAAATAGTGCTGCAGTGAACATTGGGGTACAGGTGAGAAAGAGCAGATCTTCATAAAAGTAATCCACCTGATAGTTTGAAATCATTCATCACGTCTTTTGTTCCTACAAGGACTTTATTTCCCCCTCTTACCGTTTTCTCTTTCTGTTGATCTTTTGCGTTATTAAAATGTCATAAGCACAAAGATGTCTTCCTCCTCAAAGCACAGACTATGAGTAAAATTAAAGTCCTCATCAGTGTTCTTTTTCCTCCTGTCTAAACCCACCAACTTTAAATGTGCACATACAGTCACATACACATATACTTCTTTGCACTGTTAAAAAGGTAAAGTCTATGCAATCTGTGATTTATCACATGGTAGAGTTTTGTTTATAATTCACTTTTTTTCCTATATATTATAATTTTATCAGAGGCTCAGTCCCACATTTGATAATGTAGGAAATAGCAATTTTGTAAAACAGGTGAAATACAAATAACAGTGATATTCATGAAATCATAAGAATTAAGCCAAGAACTTCCATTAAGTGTATTCACAGTTTATTTCTGTTTGGCATGTTCTATGTTCTAGGTACTGTTTTAAGGACTATACAGTCAGTTCAGTTCATTTCAGTCGCTCAGTCACGTCCGACTCTTTGCAACCCCATGAATCACAGCACGCCAGGCCTCCCTGTCCGTCACCATCTCCCAGAGTTCACTCAGACTCACGTCCATCGAGTCAGTGATGCCATCCAGCCATCTCATCCTCTGTCGTCCCCTTCTCCTCCTGCCCCCAATCCCTCCCAGCATCAGAGTCTTTTCCAATGAGTCAGCTCTTCGCATGAGGTGGCCAAAGTACTGGACAGTCATTATCTCATTTAATCCTCACAACCACTTTTTTAGATAGGTACTATTTATATCTATTTTTTAAAGATGAAAATTTGAGGCCCAGAGAGGTTGAGCAATTTTCTCTTGGTCAAATAGCTAATTATAGAATCAGCATTTGAACTGAGTCTGATTTCAGAGTCCAGGTCTTTAGCACGACATGGGTAGATGCTCTTGTTTGTTTACTTAAAACTTTTTTGTAATTATAAAATGCAATACATGCTAATAATGAACAGTAATAAGATATATAATTGTTAAAACCTCAGACTATGGTAAAATTGCTAAAGTTGATGCTAGTCCCTACTAACCCACCAGTTTTCATGGGCTTCCCTAAAGGCTCATGGGTAAAGAATCTGCCTGCAATGTAGGAGATGTGCCTCCGATCTCTGGGTCAGGAAGATCCCCTGGAGGAGGAAATTTAGTATTCTTGTCTGGAAAATTTCTTGGACAGAGGATCTGGCAGGCTACAGCCCATGGTGTCACAGGAGTTGGACACAACTTAGTGACTAAACCACCATGGTAAAATTGATTTAAATTGATGCTAGTCCCTACTAACCCACCAGTTTCCAAAGACACAGCTACTATTAGAATTTGTTGTATATTATTTGTCATATTTCTCTATCTCATGACTAAGTTAATTACATGTTGTGGATCTTTTTCCATGAAAGGACAAATGGTTCTGCCTTCATTTATCTTACTGGTTCTATAGTATGGATATACCATAATTTATTTAGTTATTATACAATTCATTGCTATTTAGATTATTTATAGTTATGAAAAAATAGAAAACTATATGGAAATAAATATCCTAGTCTTTACCATCTCTGTAAATGCAAATTTCATTTTTCCAGTTTAGGCCCCAAACCTTGGCATTGTCCTCTTTCTCTAACACAGAAATTGTTGTATCCAATGCAACAGCAAATCCTATTGATTTTAATTTTTATGTATATGCAGATTCTATTTTTTAAACAGACTGGCCGTTTCTCCGCATCTCTCACTACCAGCATCTGATCTAAACCATCATTGCCTGTTGCCTAGATTGTTGTTAGCATCTTCTATCAGGGTCTCTTCTTCCCACCAGCAGCCAAGAGTCATTTTAAAAAAACTCAGATAAAAACCACTGTGATCAAAGCTCTTCAATGTCTCCCCATTTAAGTCGCTAAAATCCAAAGTGTTTGCCACAGTCTTTAAGACTCCCCATAAACCGGCATCCTAGCACTTTTCTACCACTCTTCCCCCATAATCACAGCACACCAGCCAGACTGAAATATTGCTATTTCTTGAATGTAATAAGCACAGTTTTTCCTTAGAATCTTTGCATTTGTTGTTTCCACTGCATGGAAACCTTCAAGTCCTACCCATCCCCCATTCTTGCCCGGCTCCTTATTTCTGTTCAAATGTTGCTTTATCCTGTTTGTCCAATGAGTGTTGAATGGACATATCTATCCATTTGAATAAATGCTTGTGTAGAATACATTTCTAGATGCAAAATTGCTTCCTTTTGCACTAATTGCAGTTGTTTGTCTTTTCCAAATCCTTTGTTATTATACTCCTCCCTCTCACACCTTTGCCTGTTTTATTTTAGTGTTCTCATGCTCCTCTTCAGAATGGTTCTGTGAGTCTGTCCACTGTTTCTACCGTGGAAGGCCGGCTTGAGTTCTCTCCCTCCTGGGATCTCGGGAGGAAAAGGAAGCACTAGGCAGCTGGTCTGATCCCTGTGGGCCTCTTCACAAGGCTGTGATTTCCAGAGTGACCTTGGGGTAGGACAGAGTTGTTATTAAACAATTTAATAGATGAAAGAATCACTTCATACTTCAGTCACATTTATTTCTCCCCAAATGTCTGGCACTGTTATAAATACTCAATACCACAAGGAAAATTTATAGAAAAAAAAGAAAAGATCTGATTTATCATATTGGTTTAAAATTTCTAGAACATATATTGAAATTGTGATCAAAGACATCCTGGAATTTTAAGCATGAAATAAAATCCCTGTGTGTACCTTTTTAAAAAAAATTACAGCACATTTGCTTATCCTTATTACTATCTTTTTAAGAAAATAATATGAATATTGGTAAACATTAAGTAATTTGTGATTTGCTTTATCTTTTGGATCGCTGAGATAACAGTGATAACCATGAGTAATTGGAATCATAAAACCATGGAAATTTTGTAGAAGAGCTCCTTTATTTAATTCCTTAATTTTACAAAACGGGAAACAAATCTTCAGAGGTTAGGTGACTTATTCAAGGTCACACGGCTAGTTAATGGTCCAGGCGCGTCTTCTGACTCCCAAATAGTGCTTAGCAGTGTCCATGGAGCAGTGTCTATGAACCAAGCTCTGTGATACAATGAAATTTATCCACTAGATAATTCCTGTTCCTTACAATTGTCCTGACACCCTGCCGTTTATTTAGATGACGTGATTTGGCCTCATATTTCTTCTGGAGCTGGCGGGATAAGGATCACCCTATTAGGGTGCTTAATTTTGTGCTAATGATCCTTCTTTCTGTCTGAAGTCTTCAGGTTACCGTTTTTTCACAGGAACTCTGTGCTGCTGGTCCTTTTCCACTCGCTGCATGATGTGTGCACATGGGTGCCTCCTGCAGCCTTCCTCTTTTTAATTGCCTCTCCTTCCTAATGAAGCCTGTATCAGCTCCAGTGCTAATTGAACTTCGTCCTTCATTCAGACTGTATTATTAAACAAATAGTCACAGTGTTTGGTCTCACTTTAATAGGATGTTTGCTTAACATCAAAAACTTATTAGTAATCCATTGAAAAGGCAATTAATGGAGGACATGTGGGTAAGGAAATTGAACTAGTTTGCAGCATAGGACAAAAGAACAGCAAAGGCACTCTTGGTGTGCTGAGGTTTAACTGTCTGTGTTCTGGAAGTTGCAAACTGATGATTAAATTAGTGTTGTCAACCCAAGTTGATAGTTATTTTTTTTTTAAATGAAGTAATATATACATGTTTGATATTGAACTGAAGGATAAACTGTTTGTCTCTCTCCCTTGATCCTAACTAATCTCTCTTTTTCTTTTTTAGCATATAGACCTAAATTTTGTTGTTTTTGCTGTTTAGTCCCTAAGTTGTTTCTGACTCTTCTGGGACCCCAGGGACTGTAGCCCACCAAGCTCCTCTGTCCATGGGATTTTTTAGGCAAGAATATTGGAGTGGGTTGCCATTTCCTTCTCTAGGGGATCTTCCTGACCCAGGGATTGAACCCACATCTCCTGCATTGGCAGGTGGATTCTTTACCTTTGAGCTACCCTGGAAGCCTAGATTTAAATTTATCATTATATAGGATATTGTAGGTTAGAAGAAGCAAGCACCTTATCTATAATCTTGTCAGCCAGAGATAACTGTTAATAAGGTTTTAGTGTATACTCTTCCATGCACCATTTTAACACACATCTACAGGCTCAAAATTGGATTACCTACCGTATTATTGTTAAGTTTTAATTGGTGGTATGTCCTGGACAATAAGTAGAGACCTATGTATCATATTCAATTGCTTGAGCACACTTTCTTGGACAGATAGGCTGTAATTTATTTCATCATATTGTTGAAGGCTTAGAAACAAGTGCCTCTTGCCTCTTACCTGTTTGTTTGCATAGCCTTAATTGAGCATCGTCATTTGGGTAATATTAATGTTCAGTTCAGTTCAGTCACTCAGTCATGTCCGACTTTTTGCGACCCCATGAATCGCAGCACGCCAGGCCTCTCTGTCCATCACCAACTCCTGGAGTTCACTCAGACTATTAGGAAATCAAATTGACAGGCTGCTCTGTTGTAGGACAGTTATCTGTGATGCGAATATATGCAGTATTTGGTGTTGTGAAAATGCGGATTTATATCCTATGTAGCAACTTTTATATGAGTATCAAATTTCCTTTACTTGTAATTATACCAATAAAATCAAGATACAGCAGGAGCCTGATCAAGAAATAGTCTTAAGATAATGGCTTAAAGTATAGATTTCATCCTACTTGTGAACTCATGAGGATAAATGATACCTGAGTTCAAAGGGAACAAAGTCTAAAAATATGAATCTAATGATATTTGGCAATTGGGTAAGGCATAGCAGACCAAATTTTTTTTTATGATCCATGTTAAATAGATATGAGAGAAGAGGAACCAATAATGGGTTACTCCATTTGTTCCACAGACCTTAGATATGACTGTGAAACTCCCATCTGCACTAATGTGAGTCATGCATGGCTGAGTCCCCAAGCAATATTTAGTAAATGAATAGTATTACTGCCTGGCAGGGACCCTTTTAGAAAGTGCTGTTGTTTGGAAGAACCTAAATAGATATATATACTCTGGCTTACTAGGATTATGATGCATAAAATGTTGGTAATAGGTTTAAAAGATTAGCATAGACTGTTGCTTTTCCTTGAGTTCATTCCTTATATATAAAAAATTAAATGTTATTTCTAATGTCATCGTAAAAGTAAAATTGGAGGATTATCGATTTTTGAAGGCTTTTACTAGATAGCTTGATAATTGACTCTCAAGGTTTTAGCACTGGGCCCTGGGTTTTCTGTTTACCTTGCTCAGGCAATTTAGTGTAATTAATTTTAATAGCTGTATTTACTTTTAGGGTTTATACTTGGGTAGAAAGATACCTCTAGTCAGAACCTCATAGAATTATTTTCTCTCTTTGAATCAAAACCATGCAATAGTTTAAAATAAGAATTTCTCGAAATTAAATGAAGAGAGCAGAGCACAAAATATTTTAACATGTTTACAACTCCATGAGATAGAGATGTCTGTGGACTGGAAAGAGAAACAGAGATGAAAGTAGTTAACATATTAGATGGTAAATTGATACATGTTTTTAGTAAAGAATAAATACAAATTGCGGAAAGAGGGCTTTAGGTAAGAGTTTTTTTGAATGCTTCCAGAAAGCTGTGAGTTGCTGATCTGTCAAAAGATTTGGCTAGAAAAATAGTCATTGATCACGTTGACTCATAAATGTAATCAGTCAGAAATCCCACGTTGCTCCATAGGCTTCTAAGAGAAAAGGAAAGAAACAAAGGCTGAGAATTATGAAAGATGCATTCTCTAGCACTGGCAAAGCCTACCTCCTCTTTCTACTCTTCCTTCTCTTTATTTTTATATCCACAAACTTGGTGGTGGTTGTCTTTTAGGAGATGTGTTTTCATCATAGGATATGGATCTCTCAGTGTATCTTAGGCTGACACTTTGTTCCTTTTACTCTGGCAATTAAAGTAGCTACAAATATTTTAAAGAAGACAGTTATGGGACTTCCCTAGCAGGCTAGTGGTTAAGACTCCATGCTTCCACTGCAGGGGGCATGGGTTTGATCCCCAGTGGGGGAACTAAGGTCCACATGTTGTGCAGAGTGGCCAAAAAAAAAGAGAAAAGTTGTAATCAGAGGATTCTTCTACTTTTTGTTGTTAAAAGGATTTGTATTAAACATGCAAACTATGACTTTTTAATAGAACACATGATCCTTGAAAAAAATAGAAACCCATAAAGTAAAAAGAAAACGCAAATAATTGATAATTCCTTTGTTTAGAGCTGGATCATAGTTCTTCAGGCAAGAATACTGAAGTGGGTTGCCATTTCCTTCTCTGGGGCATCTTCTGGACCTAGGTATCAAATCCAGGTCTCTGATGTCTACCTGCACTGCCAGGCAGGTTCTTTGTCACCAGTGCCACCTGGGAAGCCCTCATCATAGTATTAAAAGGTTTTAGTTCATCCCAGTCTTTTTTTCTGTCCAATATGGGTACTGCTGCTGCTAAGTTACTTCAGTCA
The DNA here is from genome assembly GCA_006408695.1 of Aepyceros melampus. Taxonomy (NCBI): domain Eukaryota; kingdom Metazoa; phylum Chordata; class Mammalia; order Artiodactyla; family Bovidae; genus Aepyceros; species Aepyceros melampus. Next base: position 36,726 of record SJXQ01001335.1, on the reverse strand, counting down.
TGTCCGACTCTGTGTGACCCCATAGATGGCAGCCCACTAGACTCCCCCGTCCTTGGGATTCTCCAGGCAAGAGCATTGGAGTGGGTTGCCATTGCCTTCTCCAATGTATGAAAGTGAAAAGTGAAAGGGAAGTCATTTGGTCCTGTCTGACTCTTCGCGACCCCATGGACTGTAGCCTACCAGGCTCCTCTGTCCATGGGATTTTCCAGGCAAGAGTACTGGAGTGGGGTGCCTTCGCCTTCTCCAAATATGGGTACACATCTATATTATTGATACTATAATAGAATAATGTTGTGATAAACCCTTCTGTTTGGTATACAGTTCTGATCATTTCCTTTCGGCTGATTAAAATTTCTTTAAATTTTTAAGTCACCTTGGGGCTTAGGATCGGAGAAAGGGATTGTTGATATTGAAGCTGTTAATTAGAAGAGGGAAGGAGTGATGGCTTTTGAAATATTTCCTCCATTCTAGTAATCTCAATCAGCGCTGTTGTTGATAGTGTGAGGTTGTCCCTGGCTTACCTGTAATTCTGAGGACCTGAGTTCATAGTGAGGCTATGCATGCTCAACTGCTCGGTTGTGTTCCACTCTTGCGACCCCATGGACTGTAGCCCTCCAGGCTCCCTGTCCATGAAATTTTCTAGGCAAGGATACTGGAGTGGTTTGCCATGCCCTTCTCCAGGGGATCTTCCTGACTCAGTGATTGAATCCACATCTCCTATGTCTCCTGCATTGGCAGGCAGATTCTCTACCATGGAGCCACCTGGAAGCTCTAGTCAGGGCATATAAGGAAGAAAAAGTTAAGAAAAGATTCTTATGCATGTAAATCAGTCCTTAAAAGTTGTGTAGAAAAATGAAAGCTTATGTAAGATTGTTATATGCTATAAATATTCTGATATATAAATTTGATTTTTTTTCACTAGGGAAAATATGAATCACAGTGTTCTGGGTATTCTTTCTTTGAAAGAGAACACGAGTTTAGTAATAGAGACTCACAAATGCAGAGATAAGAGAAATAGGAAATTTTGCTTTTGTAGACATACTGAAGTGGAAAATAGAAAAGGCAAAATCAACAACAATAACAACAAAAAATGCCACATCCATTTGGACTAAAATACATGTATATATAACACAACTTTCCAAGCATAAAACGGAAATTCTAACCAAGGGAGTGAAAGGAATATCTTTTGAAAAATTGCTGAAATAGGGCTGTTGTAGAAATAGTTTTATTTCCCCTTTAGAAGATCTATTTACTACAATTCTGGAAATGAGACTGATGATTTTGAATAAAACATAGAGCCATTTAAGATGTACACAGTACCAGAATTTATGAAGACTGGTTTGAATTAAAACTAAATGTCACCAGCAAATAGAAGCCAACAGAAATGTACATTTCATTTATTGTATTGGGAACTGGGGAGGGGAACAGGGATGGGCTTACTCTTACAGCTCTTTTCTACAGCACTAATTTGTATGAGTAGAACTTAGACCTTACAAAAGCATGCATTTCCCTAGAATCTTCTCAGCTGTTCATATTAATTTATTAATTGGCAAGAGTTAGAATCATACCTCCTACTTGGACAGAATGCAAGAAGGAAAACTTCAGACATTTATGGAATGATTTATGCAGCAAATCTGTCCCAGCACCTACTCTTTGCTAGCTGTCATCCTGGCCATTGTAAGTACATTACTGGACCAGACAGACAGATCCTGTCTTTGGGAGCTTCTAGAGTTTGGAGACCTATAATACACAGAAAGAGAAGGACAATTGCTCTGTCACCAGTTAAAATTGGGTGATTGGTAGATGCTGGAGCAGAAACTTTAGACTGGATAGTCAGGAAAGGCCACTGTGTCACATTTGAGAGAGTCTTCCAAAATAATTCTGCAAGTCTTCCCCCTTTCCCCTGCAATTTTGAAAAGGCCTCCTTATATGGCTTTTCACTTCTTGTCAAGGGCTTACTATTATGATTTGCTTTGACTGAAGAATTTTAAAGCTGAAATAAAGATGCAGTTAAAAAAATTTGGAGATGAATTTTTTATAAATCATAGGCTCAGGTGCAGCATCATTTTCTCAGCTCTAAGAAAATCTTAAATTATTTTTTATTGGAATTACTGCAGCTCTAGATCTTAATGATTGCTGAACAGGTTTTTTTTTTTTTTTTTTTTTTGCTAAACATCAAGTAGCTGCCAGCTTTAATTTTCATGTAGAATTTACACATTAAAAACATTGTTTTAGCAGTTGAACAAAACTGTCTCATTTCCAAGGGACAGTGCCAGAGTATGAAATGTGCATCTTGGTTTGATTTCTTCCCCTCCAGCCTGATTCACGAGTAAAAACCAGTGTTACACTTTATGATTAGAGGGCTAGTGTTCAATATTAATAACTATGGAAAAATCGAGTTCCAACTTCACCCTTTAATATTTTCATGCCCAGAAGTCATATGATTCGAACGTTTGAGAGCAAGCCAGCTGCATTCCTGGCATCATTTCTTGATGATGCCACGTGTTTCTTTAGAACAGATCATTAGTGCAATAATTTTGGCGCTTTGGATTTCAGGGACCAGCAAACTGGTGAAAAAGTAAATTAAAAAATATTTATCTAGTGTTGTTATATGTCAGACATTTTTTTCCTGGGGATAGACAGCAGTGAACGACAAAGAAAAAGGCAGAAATTACTGCCCTCACATAGAGTATATTCAAATGAGAGGAAGTAGTCAACAGTAAATACTGAACAAGTAATGTCAAATGGTAATAGATACTAAGAAGAAAAATAATAGAGAAGGGTTAAATGAGCAGGCAGGGTCAAGGTGAGGCTTACAATTTTAGAAAAGTGAAGGATTGGCTTGGAAAATTCTTACCGAGTTTTTAGTTTTGAGTATAGAAGGGAAAAGGGTGAGGGAGCAAGCCAAGCAGATATCTGGTTAGATGGGACCAGCAAGTGCAAAGCCCTGAGGCACGTTCATGCCTGGTACCATTCAAGAGCAGTAAAGAAATCAGTTTGACCAGTGTAGATGGGGTGTAGGAAGGAGGTCAGATCAGAGAGGATGAGAAGAGAAGATCATGTAGATTCTTAGAAGCCATTATAAAGACTCTCTGGCTTTTGGAGTCAAGTGGAGGGTCATCTCAGGATTGTAAGCAGAGAATGCCATGATTTGACTTTCTAAGAATCACTGAAGGAAAGCAAGGGAGGTAGCAGGAAGATCCATTAGGAGATTGAATGATCCAGTCTAGAGGAGATGGTGGCTTGTACCAGAGCAAGGTCAGCAAACATGGTAAGAAATTGATTTTTGGATATGTTTTGAAATCACAGCCAGCAGATTTTATTGTCATATTGAATGAGGGATATATGATAGAAGAGTTGAGTCCCAGGCTTTTGGCTGGAGCAACTGGATGGTATAATTGCTGTTTGCAGAGAATGGCTCAACTGGCTGGTGAGGGTTACAGGTGTTTAGGAGAGAATCAGGAGCTTGGTTTTGGATATGTTGGCTTGAGGTGCCCATTTGATATCTGGTGGAGATAACAGGATACTGAGAGTGAGTTGGAGGTATCTGTTAAGGAGCAGCCAGTACTGGTGAGCAAAGAGCTCTCTGCTTTCCATTATGGTATTTGTGACTTGCAGAAGAATTGTTGGTGCACCTTAACATTGTAACCTAGTTTAAAGCCAGGACTCTTAAATTTTTTCTGTGCTGTAATTCTGGATAGGTAATGATCTTATATTTGCTTTTTATTGATACTCTCTTTCTCCTGCTACTCATCATAACTGCAGTTTCTTCTTATCCTTATAGTGTTTCCTCAAGTGTATGGGTGAGGGGGTGAAGGTCAGATATTGATTTATTGGCCATGCGAAGGCAATGCCATTTTGATTTTCCTCTTGAAAGAGGCTCTTTTTGAGAGAGGTTTGTTTTTTTTTTACCTTTCTAATTAACCCATCTTAGGGTTGATTATAATTTTAAGCTTCATGGTGCAATAATCTGTAACATTTATATCACGTCATTATCTCTTTCCAAGTACTTTGTGAGCATTTGTTAATTGCTTGCCATTCATCCCACAGTGAGTAAAGCTGAATTTACATTCATTGTAGGAGTTTCCCAACAGTAGGGGTTTGAGCCATAAAGTGACTGCCCATCAAACACCTGGCTGGTCAAGGAAAAGAGATTCATAATGCAAGTAATGATGATGGCCTCATCTCCTTAATTATTACTATTTTAGTACCTGTAGCATTCTCCTCATAAAAGCCAGAACCCCAAATGAGAGAAGTTTTCCCTAGAGCTCATAAATGATATGACTAACCTGATGAACAGATGGGCCAGTATTAAGCACCAAGAGGATAAATGAGGCAGTGGAGTTGCCTTAAACACTTCTAATTATGAAAACAGGGAACTTTTACCCCAGCGGTCTTTAAAACAGTACTCAGTAATCTGGTCCAGTGAGAGTAGAAGCACTTGGCTGGCTGGCTAAACATGAAGGCAGCTTCATTTTTACTTGTGTTGTTGGAGGACTCAGGTGAATGTATTTTATTTATTTTAATTCACTCATTGGGAAATTTATTGACATGCACTATATGATATATACTTCATAGGCTCAAGAAGATATAGCAATGTATAAAACGGACTAACACCCCTTACGGAACTTTCTAGGGTGGAGATAATGTAATTAACATTTATTGATGCTTTCCATTGCTAGACCTGCTTCTGTTACTACATCTAAGAAATCATTTGATAAGTTGTCTTGTTATTGTCCACATTTTGCAGAGAAGAAAACTAAGGTACCAAGAGAATAAGTTATTTGTTCAAATGCATTGTTAGTACGTGTTGGGACTTCAATCAAAGAGAACCATGCTGCTTCAACTCAATTTTGTTTTCTCCATGAAGTGTTGGAGATAAAGGGGTTAGTTGGTTTGAATAATTTACATTGCTACTTACAATGATAACATTCAGCATATTTATTTTAAATTCTTGGGAGCCAGAATATATGCATCTGGAATTATGTCACAGGTCAGAGGAAAAAAAATGGTCTCACCTTGTTTTTCTCCAAGTTTTTGCCTTGAGCTAGTAGGACGTGGGTTACTCCATTCTCACATATTTTCTTTCCTGTTCATCTATATTTAATGAAGACAGCTGGTTCTTTGAGATAAATCTTATTTCTAGGATTCTGGGAGATGATAATTCAGGGCTGGCCTTAGGTAAAATTGTAAAGTATGTTGAATTTAGGGTCTTGGAACATCTTAGTCTCTCCCTATGTTCCCTTAGTTGTATGACCCCTTCTTTCATTTCTACAAACAAAATGAATAATAATAGCTTAAATTTAACTCTTTCTCCCCCCATAATAACTTTACATTTATGTGTTTCAAGAGGGATTCTGCTTTTTATGATGAAATTTCATGCAAATAATGGATCATGATTGAGGCCTTAAAGAATTTTTCAAAACATCTTTAATGTCTTTAAAGAATTAGGATGCAGTGGAAAGAGTAGAGACTTTCATGTTGGATGAAAGTCGCTATCATGTAGTACTGTTTGTGACCCCATGGACACTGGGTTTTAATTCTGACCCAGTCATTTGTAAATTGTGAGTTCCTGGGCAAAGTATTTCAGTCATGGGAGGCTTATGTTCCTCATCTAATTAGGATGAAATAATTTCCTATATATGTGCAATGCCTTTTTTCTATATCTGGTACTCAGTTCAGTTCAGTTACTCAGTCTTGTCCGACTCTTTACGACCCCATGAATCACAGCACGCCAGGCCTCCCTGTCCATCACCAACTCCCGGAGTTCACAGACTCACGTCCATCAAGTCAGTGATGCCATCCAGCCATCTCATCCTCTGTTGTCCCCTTCTCCTCCTGCCCCTAA
>SJXQ01001335.1:0-29207 GCA_006408695.1 Aepyceros melampus | reverse complement strand
AAAATGTCAGTTTTTGTTCCAATCCCAAAGAAAGGCAATGCCAAAGAATGCTCAAACTATTGCACAATTGCACTCATCTCACATGCTAGTAAAGTAATGCTCAAAATTCTCCAAGCTAGGCTTCAGCAATGTGTGAACCATGAACTTTCAGATGTTCAAGCTGGTTTTAGAAAAGGCAGTGGAACCAGAGATCAAATTGCCAATATCTGCTGGATCATCAAAAAAGCAAGAGAGTTCCAGAAAAACATCTATTTCTGCTTTATTCCTTATGCCAAAGCCTTTGACTGTGTGGATCACAATAAACTGTGGAAAATTCTGAGAGAGATGGGAATACCAGACCACTTGGTACTCATTAAGTGCTTAATAAATGATTGCTTAATAAATTCATTCAACAGATGTTTGAATATTTACTCTGTATGGGCTAGGTTCTGGGAAGAGAAATTCTGGAACAGTTTCAATATTGTGGGTACTAATGAAAAAGATGAAAGTGGCATTCGCTGTGAGCCTCAATCACTAGGATAGGTATGTCCTTTCCGTCTCTTCTCACCCCACCCCCCTTCATTGGTCAGTACTATGGTAACTAAAACAGTTTTCTTAGTGACCATCAGTCCTGTTTTGGTAATAATTGCCTCCTTGTAACAGCTAGCCATTCATCTGTCCTAAGCTTTAAGAAACTGGCCATGAATGTTGCTAGTTCTATTCCTTTGGGTTCCTCATTGTTGTAGCTCCCGGCTATGTTCCTCTGTAAGATGAGGATATTGGGCATCCTGATCCAGTGTTTGTACTTCTGTCTTTTTGTTCTGCTGCATCCCTGAAATAGTGATGACTTGAATAAGGCTCCAGTGGAGACTAAAGTGGAGGGGATGGATTCCAAAACTAAGTCTTAAGTAGGGAGCAATATTCCAGAAAATTTGGAACACTCAGCAGTGGCCACTGCTAAGTCACTTCAGTCGTGTCCAACTCTGTGCGACCCCACAGACAGCAGCCCACCAGGCTCCCCCGTCCTTGGGATTCTCCAGGAAAGAACACTGGAGTGGGTTGCCATTTCCTTCTCCACAGCAGTGGCCACAGGAGTGGAAAAAGTCAGTTTTCATTCCAATCCCAAAGCAAGGCAATGCTAAAGAATGTTCAAACTACTGCACAATTGCACTCAACTCACAAGCTAGCAAAGTATTGCCCAAATTCTCCAAGATAGGCTTCAAGAGTAGTGAACTGAGAACTTCCAGATGTTCAAACTGGATTTAGAAAAGGCAAAGGAACTGGAGATCAAATTGCCAACATTGTTGGATCATCAAAAAAGCAGGAGAGTTCCAGAAAAACATCTACTTCTGCCCTATTGACTACACCAAAGCCTTTGACTGTGTGGATCACAACAAACTGGGGAAAAGTCTTAAAGAGATAGAAATACCAGAACACCTGACCTGCCTCCTGAGAAATCTGTATGCAGGTCAAGAAACAGCAGTTAGAACTGGATGGAACAGCGTGGTTCCAAATTGGAAAAGGAGTTCATCAAGTCTGTGTATTGTCAACTCGCTTATTTAACTTCTATGCAGAGTACGTCATGTGAAATGCCAGGCTGGAAGAAGCACAAGCCAGAATCCAGATTGCTGGGAGAAATATCAGTAACTTCAGATATGCAGATGACACCACCCTATGGCTGAATGCCAAGAGGAACTGAAGAGCCTCTTGATGAAAGTGAAAAGAGGATAGTGAAAAAGCTGGCTTAAAACTCAACATTCAAAAAACTAAGATCATGGTATCCAATCCCATCACTTTATGGCAAATAGATGGGGAAACAATGGAAACAGTAACAGACTTTATTTTCTTGGACTCCAAAATCACTGCAGATGGTAACTGCAGGCGTGAAATTAAAAGGACTCTTGCTCCTTGGAAGAAAAGCTATGACCAAGTTCGACAGCATATTAAATAACAGAGACATTACTTTGCCAACAAAGGTCCATCTAGTTAAAGATGTGGTTTTTTCAGTAGTCATGTATGGATGTGAGAGTTGGATCCTAAAGAAGGCTGAGCACTTGTAGAATGGATGCTTTTGAACTGTGGAGAAGACTCTTGAGAGTCCCTTGAACTAAAGGAGATCCAGCCAGTCCATCTTAAAAGAAATTAGTCTTAAATATTCATTGGAAGGACTGATGCTGAAGCTCCAGTATTTGGCCACCTGATGTAAAGAACCAGCTCATTTGAAAAGACTCTGATGATGGAAAAGGTTGAGGTGGGAGGAAAAGGGGACAACAGGATGAGATGGTGGGATGGCATCACTGATGCAATGGAATGAGTTTGAGAAAGCTCTGAGAGTTGGTGATGGACAGGGAAGCCTGGCTTGCTGCAGTCCATGGGGTTGCAAATAGTCGGATACAACTGAGTGGCTGAACTGAACTGAGGGAGCAAAGGAGAGGAAGTTCTTTCTCAAAGTTCAAACCTACAAGAATGGCAATGACAGTAACCAAAATTATGGACACAGAAGATGTTTTCAAATGTGATGGGGAAGTTGATGGGACAAGTCTGGGTAATGGGAAGATGGTTTCATCTTAGACATAGCAATAGAATATGTTCAATATCCATCAAAGATATTCTGTAGTTGTGTTTACAGAGATCTTTGAAAGTAGAAACATAATCATTTGAATTTCTCAATGGTTGCTACTTCCCAGTTTATACAGAGACTGAATGTTTGAAAGCTGAATTGATCAGGAAAGAGACTAGAATTTGAAAGAGGAGTCTGGGCTGGGAAGAGAGAAATGAGACACATATCAGAGAATCTTCTGAGTAGAAGTGATATTTAAAGCCATGAGATTGAATTAATATGCCAAGAATAGCAAGGGGGTAGTGGGAGAGGTAGAGCAAAGAGCAGGATCAGGGTACTTCTGCAAGGCAGCTCACATTTAATGAAGATGCAGCAAGAGGACCTGCAATGGTTTAGCCACACAGGAAAATAATGGGCACATGAGATAAGGGAGTTATGGAAGGTAAGTTCCTACATAGCTATTAACAGCTATGTAGGGCTAAAGAAGATAAAAGATTGAGGATTTTGTGATGAAGGTACCATTAGATACCTTCTAAGGGCAGGTGGGCATGGTAGTTGGCATTCATTGCTATGAATTAAGAGTGGAGATAAACATGAATTACTCTTTCAAGATCTTGGATGGTGAAGAAAGGGAGGGAGGTAGGCAGGCTGGAAACCAAAGAAGACTTGAATGATAGGGACCAAGGGTAGATAGATCAGGCATCAGCTTTTGTGGAGGGGAAGACTCAAGTGGAAAGAAAGAAAAAAATAGCATTGAGGCTTTTAAGAAGAATGATAGTTCTTAGTTGTAAGACTAGTTGATACAGATATTGAGGAGGATACAGTAATATTTAGAATTTAAGGAGAAAGTAAAGGCTTGATAGAGACATTTTTGGGGATGTTAGCTTTATTTTTGAGCAGTAATCATTCCAGATGGGAAGGATAGCAGATGTTTATATTGGAACACATCAACTCCATTTCACAGGTTACTCCAATAATGCATATGGGTATATAGGTACTCTAACATTAGATTTTTTTTCTTTTCACCAGTTTAATTGCTAATAAGGCCATGATTGTACAATTTTGTGATCTGACTTCTCAATGTGTCATCATTAGCACCTTGAATATATATGATTGTTTCTCTGTTTTCTTTGTCTAGTCACACATTCATTTAAATCATATTTTATGATAAAAGTTAACTGAAAGTATCTATGGGATCATACTGTTAACATTTAACCCATTAGGTTGCTTTCAGCTTATTAACTGTGAACAGATCTGTGCCCTTGTGTTTCATAGAAGACATGACATTTCTTAGAATGATGGAATAAAGCCATTTCTGTAACCTTGTTTCTAGAAAGACAGAGCTGAGATTCAGGACAGCCCGGTTATGATTCCTATAGTTCTGGTATCTTCTAAAATCACAGGGTGTAAGTCTGTTTCATGCATCTCTAAAACAAATATGAGAAATCATAATTTTGAAAAAGCGTAAGTACTTAAAATGTATTGTTCTTGTTCAGCCGCTTAGTTGTGTCTGACTCTTTGTGACCCCGTGGACTGCAGCACACCAGGCTTTCCTGTCCTTCACCATCTCCTGGAGCTTGCTCAAACTCATGTCCATTGAGTCATTGATGCCATCCAACCATCTCATCCTCTGTCATCTCCTTCTCCTCCTGCCCTCTATCTTTCCCAGCATCAGGGTCTTTTCCAGTGAGTCACCTCTTCACATCAGGTGGCCAAAGTACTGAAGCTTCAGCACAGTCCTTCCAATTAATATTCAGGGCTAATTTCCTTTAGGATTGACTGGTTGGAACTCCTTGCAGTCCAAGGGACTCTCAAGAGTTTTCTCCAACACCACAGTTCAAAACCATCCATTCTTCAGTGATCAGTCTTCTTTATGGTCAAACTCATGGGTCCATGCAGGACCACTGGAAAAACCATAGATTTGACTATATGACTGTTGGCAAAGTAATATCTCTTCTATTTAATATGCTGTAGTTTTCTTCCAAGGAGCAAGAGTGCTTTTAATTTAATGGGTGCAGTCACCATCTGCAGTGATTTTGGAGTCCATGAAAATAAAGTCTATCACTGTCCATTGTTTCCCCATCTATTTGCCATGAAGTGATGGGACCAGATGCCATGATCTTAGTTTTTTGAATGTTGAGTTTTAAGCCAGCTTTTTCACTCTCCTCTTTCACTTCAGCAAAAGCCTCTTTAGTTCCTCTTTTCTTTCTGCCGTAAGAGTGTCATCTGTGTATTTGAAGTTATTGATATTTCTCCCAGCAGTCTTGATTTCTGCTTGTACTTCATCCATCCTGGTATTTCACATGATGTACTCTGCATAGAAGTTAAATAAGCAAGGTGACAATATACAACTTTGACGTACTCCTTTCCCAATTTGGAACCAGTCTGTTGTTCCATGTTCAGCTCTAAGTGTTGCTTCTTGAACTGCATACAGATTTCTCAGGAGGCAGTTAAGGTGGTCTGGTATTCTCATCTCTTGAAGAGTTTTTCACAGTTTGCTGTAATCCACATTCAAAGGCTTCAGTATAGTCAATAAAGCAGAAGTAGATGTTTTCCTGGAACTCTCTTACTTTATCTATGATCCAACGGATGTTGGGAATTTGATCTCCAGTACCTCTGCCTTTTGTAAATCCAATTTGAACATCTGGAATTTCTCAGTTCATATACGGTTAAAGCCTAGCTTGGAGAATTTTGAGCATTACTTTGCTAACATGGGGCTTCTCTTGTGGCTTAGCTGATAAAGAATCTGCCTGTAAGTGGGAGACCTGGATTCGATCCCTGAGTTGGGAAGATCTCCTGGAGAAGGGAAAGGCAGCTGCTGCTGCTGCTGTCGCTTCAGTCGTGTCTGACTCTGTGCAACCCCATAGACGGCAGCCTATCAGGCTCCCCCGTCCCTGGGATTCTCCTGGCAAGAACACTGGAGTGGGTTGCCATTTCCTTCTCCAATGCATGAAAGTGAAAAGTGAAAGTGAAGTTGCTCAGTCGTGTCTGACTTATCGACCCCGTGGACTGCAGCCTACCAGGCTCCTCCGTCCATGGGGTTTTCCAGGCAAGAGTACTGGAATGGGTTGCCATTGCCTTCTCCGAGGGAAAGGCTACTCACTCCTTATTCTGGCCTGGAGAATTTCATTTATTCTATAGTCCATGGGGTTGCAAAGAGTTGGACAGGATCGACCCCGTGGACTGCAGCCTACCAGGCTCCTCCGTCCATGGGGTTTTCCAGGCAAGAGTACTGGAATGGGTTGCCATTGCCTTCTCCGAGGGAAAGGCTACTCACTCCTTATTCTGGCCTGGAGAATTTCATTTATTCTATAGTCCATGGGGTTGCAAAGAGTTGGACAGGACTGAGAGACTTTCACTTTGTTTGCTAGCATGTGAAATGAGTGCAATTTTGTGGTAGTTTGAACATTGTTTGGCATTGCCCTTCTTCAGTATTGGAAAGGAAACTGACTTTTTCCAGTCCTGTGGCCAATGCTGAATTTTCCATATTTGCTGGTATATTGAGTGTAGCACTTTCACAGCATCATCTTTTTGGATTTTAAATAGCTCAACTGGAGTTCCATCACCTTCACTGGCTTTGTTTGTGGTGATGCTTTCTAAGGCCCACTGACTTCACACTCTAAGATGTTTGACTTGAGATGAGTGATCACATCATCATTGTTATCTGGGTCATTAAGATCTTTTTTGTGTAGTTCTTTTGTGTATTCTGGCCACCCCTTCTTAATATCTTCTGCTTCTGTTAGGTCCATACTGTTTCTGTTCTAAAATGCATAATGGTGTGTTTTTAATATGTTAATCAGAGACCCTAGAGAAACCCATGGGTTTATCTGGAAGATTAATATTTACAAGTTTTAGACTATATTATTTCTAAGATTCCATATTTTAATGTAGAAAGAAAGATTTTTTAAAGAAAAGTATTAATTTACTATCCAGTGTTTTTATTTAAATGCTAAACATAAGTTTAGCATTCTGTGTTTACCATGCTACACTTGGTTTGGTTGGATGAATAGGGGTGATAGTTTCAGATACAGAATATATTAAGAACCTACTATATGTCAAGCATTTCATGCAGTGTTTAGAAATGAGGTTGAAAAATAAATATGAAATGATCAAAATGCTAAAATGTTTAATCTAGATATATACTATATGGTTTAAGAGCGGGAAAAGTCTATTTAAGTTGTCACAGATTAAAATACAGTTTAAAAGGAGGCTCTAGTTAGTTGTTGAAGGATGGGAAGAATTTGAGGTAAGTGAAATGGTAAATAGGAAGTTTCAACTGGAAATGCCCCATGGCATTTTAACTTGAAGTTATAGATTGTTTAAAACAAATTCTGTCTGTGTGGTTAGACAGGAGAATAAACATCTCAATCATCTCAAACAAACATCTCAAAGAATCATTAGTTTTTGTGCTAATGTCAGCATTCAAACATACTTCTGCACACACATACAATTCTGTACACTGAGAAGTTCAATGGAAGACAACTTTAGACTTGTATGATGGTGGTCCACCTTCTGCTTATATTAATAGTTTTAAGAAAATGACCCAGGGAAGTTCCTTTTATTCCACCCGCCCCCACACACACAAAAAAAGGAAAATTATTTTTGAGGATCTAGGATGAATTGTTAATTTGTGGTAGAAACAACCAATCAGTTGAGATAGACAGTTAAAAAGCTCTGATTCAATTTAGAACAGTAGTGAGGGCTGAGGCATTGATCCAATGACAGAGAAGTGAGTATCTTCAAAACATGTTGTTTCCAGAAGGCAGAAATACTAGGAAGATACAGCAGTAAAGACCCAGTACTCTGAAGTGGATGGAAGATGACACATTGAAGACTGTGTCCCTTGTGTCGTCTGATACTCCCTATGCAGTGTTTTTCCTCTGAATTTGGTACTTAGTCAAAATGCTTTGTGCTGCCATTCACAGGATCTTCAAATGTAAGAGCATTGCCTGTTGGATTAACACAAGTACAGAGAAAAATTGCTTTGACAACTCATTGTTAGCTATAAAACATATGAACTTTATATATTTTCCCTCCTCTATTCTTTCTATGGGAGAAGGAAATGACAACCCACTCCAGTTTTCTTGCCTGGAGAATCCCATGGACAGAGGAGCCTGGCAGGCCTACAGTCCATGGGGCTGCAAGAGCCAGACACAATTTAGCAACTAAACCATTCTCTCTATAATTCCCTTATCTGCTTCTGAGGCTTATTACTCCTGGTCACAAAATGGCTGCAAAATGTAGAGAAATCAAATCTTGACAGAACTCTGTTCAAGGTAAGAAGTAGAGGTTCTGCCAGGGTAGCTAGAGACAAATCTCCTCATGTTCTTCTGTCTCTTTTAAGGCACACAGAAAATCTCAGAACTCGAGCAGATCCATATTCTTGTAAAAATTAACTTCATTGAGGAATAATTAAAGCTCACCAAATTTAAGGATGAACATTAAGTTTTCACAGTGTATACAGTTAGGTAATAACACCACAATCATGATGAAAAAAATCTTACCTTCAAAAAGTTGATGTTCCCTTTTAATGGATCCAGTTAGGGTGCAGTGTTGAAATCCTTCTGTCAATAAGGATATTTTCATATAATCATTAGATCTTAATGAAAGCTGCCATTACAATAAAGCTTATTTTATTACTTATATTTATTAAGCGCTTACTGTATTATCATCACTACAGTATTGGACATACACTATCTCCTTTCACTCCTGGAACAGCTGTATGATATAGGCTCAGGTAACAAGGCTGCTATTAGTCTGTATGATGCCTTTGTGTGAAGCAGAGAAAGGAGGTCCCTCTGGTTGGAGGGAGGGTACAAGTCTGACTGAGTAGAATAGAGATGGATTTGGACTCCTCCTTTCTCCCTAAATGAGACCCTTTTGTGGAGTACTTCTCTGTTGCCTCTGGATTAGGAAGCCTTGTCATTGATTCCCATTTTACAATATGAAAACCTCAGTTTTAGGGGAGTGGATCAGCCTTTTCCTGGCTGGAGATTATGGAGCATTTCCTTGGCTTTTGACAGTAAGGTGGTAGCATCTTTAAAGGATCTATGAAGAAATGTTCATGACTAAACAGTTACTGATTATCCTCTTCAAGTTTTGGCTGGTTCATATTAGCTATTTACTCACTCCCATGTAATTCTTTGCTTTNTTCCATGATCCAGCGGATGTTGGCAATTTGATCTCTGGTTTCTCTGCCTTTTCTAAAACCAGCTTGAACATCAGGGAGTTCACAGTTCACATATTGCTGATGTCTGACTTGGAGAATTTTGAGCATTACTTTAGTAGCCATTCCTTTCTCCAGGGGATCTTCCCAACACAGGGATCAAACTTGGTTTCTTGCATTGCAGGCAGATTCTTTACCGTCAGGGGTGACAGCGGATGAGATGTTGGGTGGCATCACCTACTCAGTGGACATAAATTTGAGCCAACTTTGAGACATAATGAAGGACTGGGAAGCCTGGCATGCTACAGTCCATGAGGTCACAAAGAGTTGGACACAGATTAGTGACTGAACAACAACTACTATTGTAGTAACTGTTTGTTCATGGAAACTTAAATAATTCTGTTTATGTTTTTAGTGGGATATAAAAAAAATTTTTAGTTGACTAGTCACTGGCATCCTGTATGAATGTGTTTGTTTGCATTCAGATACATGGATAACTCTATAAGGTTTCCTGTTTTTGATAAAATTATTCTTCTTAAAACCCTCAAAGCTCTTTGAATAACCATGTATCTTCTTTTATTAGTCATAGAAGGTTATTGGGTTCTATTAAATTGCTTGATGATGCCTTATACTGTTTGTTCATGGAAACTTAAATAATTCTGTTTATGTTTTTAGTGGGATATAAAAAAAATTTTTAGTTGACTAGTCACTGGCATCCTGTATGAATGTGTTTGTTTGCATTCAGATACATGGATAACTCTATAAGGTTTCCTGTTTTTGATAAAATTATTCTTCTTAAAACCCTCAAAGCTCTTTGAATAACCATGTATCTTCTTTTATTAGTCATAGAAGGTTATTGGGTTCTATTAAATTGCTTGATGATGCCTTAACATAAATGACAAAATCTGGTCCAACATTATGTGCCTTGTACAATTTTTACATAATTTTAGATTTTGAAGATGTCATGGAATATCTCAGGGGAAATATCTTTAGGAGTTACAAAACAATGGTTTTGAAATAAATTGTTTAGAGGTTGTCAGTCTGTATTAGATTTTGTGAATGTAACCTGTAATTGGAATTTTCTTCTTTTTCCTGATGTTGAGAGCAAGTAAATTAAAATCAGATGTTCATTTCTTGCTATTTAAGTCCAAGGTTTACTTATCTTGTCTTTTGAAAAATAGGTATAATTAGCTCTCTCGCATAATTTACTATACTCTATAAAAAACTATATACAGATTAGTAAGAAACTTGAAATGTGGACAGAAGACTGTCCTTTAGAAAATGATTAGTTAGTTGAAACTGTTAAAGTAGTAGTGTCATTTTTATGCTATAGGTGTATAGAACAAGTAACTTAACCTAGATTATCTACTGTGTGTTAAAATCAGAGGTGTCAATTCTTTGAGACACACTCCTGTGTTCGGAGTAAACTTGTTTCAGTATTTCTTCCCTTTTGTTTTTGTTTCTGAGATAATTCTTTTCCTTGAGATGACATGAGAGATCTCTAAAGCAAAGGGTTTCTTTCCTGTACTCCTGTGTCAAGGTGTAAATCTCTTAGTGTGGTTCTCAGACCATTACCATGACTTGAGATCTTGTTAGAAATGTGAGTTCTAAGGCCCCAACAAAGCCTACTGAAACAGAAACTCTGGGATGGACTCAGGGACCTATCTTTAAGAAGCCTCCCAAGGGATTCTGATGGATGCTTATTTTAGAACTACTGCCTGCCATAAAGATAATTTAGTTGTGCTTCCCTGGTGGCTCAGAGGTTAAAGCGTCTGCCTGGAATGCAGGAGACCTGGGTTCAATCCCTGAGTTGGGAAGATCCCTTGGAGAAGGAAATGGCAGCCCACTCCAGTACGCTTGCTTGGAGAATCTCATGGGGGAGGAGCCTGGTGGGCTATAGTCCATGGGGTCGCAAAGAGTCAGACACGACTGAGCAACTTCACTCACTCACTCACTCAATTTACCTAGGTTGCTATTAGTTACTAAGATATTTCACTCCTGGGAATAGAACTTCTCAGTCAGCTATGGACTTGTTCAGCTTTACTAGGTAATGCTGAATACTTTTATAAACACTTGTGCCAATTTAGGTTACCACCAGTCTTACTCAAAGTCTTACTGTCTTTGAGCCTAACTTTGTCAGACACTTTAATTTCTGCAAATCTGATGGGTTTGCAATGGTATCAAGTTGTAGTTTTAATTTGACAGATCCCTAATGAGGTTTAGCATCTTTCTGTTTATTAGCCAGTCATGTTTGCATATAAGTGAAATGCTTATTTTTATCTTGTGCCCATTGCTACGTTGGGTCATATTTTTTGATTTGTAGAAGTTTANGAATAACCATGTATCTTCTTTTATTAGTCATAGAAGGTTATTGGGTTCTATTAAATTGCTTGATGATGCCTTAACATAAATGACAAAATCTGGTCCAACATTATGTGCCTTGTACAATTTTTACATAATTTTAGATTTTGAAGATGTCATGGAATATCTCAGGGGAAATATCTTTAGGAGTTACAAAACAATGGTTTTGAAATAAATTGTTTAGAGGTTGTCAGTCTGTATTAGATTTTGTGAATGTAACCTGTAATTGGAATTTTCTTCTTTTTCCTGATGTTGAGAGCAAGTAAATTAAAATCAGATGTTCATTTCTTGCTATTTAAGTCCAAGGTTTACTTATCTTGTCTTTTGAAAAATAGGTATAATTAGCTCTCTCGCATAATTTACTATACTCTATAAAAAACTATATACAGATTAGTAAGAAACTTGAAATGTGGACAGAAGACTGTCCTTTAGAAAATGATTAGTTAGTTGAAACTGTTAAAGTAGTAGTGTCATTTTTATGCTATAGGTGTATAGAACAAGTAACTTAACCTAGATTATCTACTGTGTGTTAAAATCAGAGGGTGTCAATTCTTTGAGACACACTCCTGTGTTCGGAGTAAACTTGTTTCAGTATTTCTTCCCTTTTGTTTTTGTTTCTGAGATAATTCTTTTCCTTGAGATGACATGAGAGATCTCTAAAGCAAAGGGTTTCTTTCCTGTACTCCTGTGTCAAGGTGTAAATCTCTTAGTGTGGTTCTCAGACCATTACCATGACTTGAGATCTTGTTAGAAATGTGAGTTCTAAGGCCCCAACAAAGCCTACTGAAACAGAAACTCTGGGATGGACTCAGGGACCTATCTTTAAGAAGCCTCCCAAGGGATTCTGATGGATGCTTATTTTAGAACTACTGCCTGCCATAAAGATAATTTAGTTGTGCTTCCCTGGTGGCTCAGAGGTTAAAGCGTCTGCCTGGAATGCAGGAGACCTGGGTTCAATCCCTGAGTTGGGAAGATCCCTTGGAGAAGGAAATGGCAGCCCACTCCAGTACGCTTGCTTGGAGAATCCCATGGGGGAGGAGCCTGGTGGGCTATAGTCCATGGGGTCGCAAAGAGTCAGACACGACTGAGCAACTTCACTCACTCACTCACTCAATTTACCTAGGTTGCTATTAGTTACTAAGATATTTCACTCCTGGGAATAGAACTTCTCAGTCAGCTATGGACTTGTTCAGCTTTACTAGGTAATGCTGAATACTTTTATAAACACTTGGGCCAATTTAGATTACCACCAGTCTTACTCAAAGTCTTACTGTCTTTGAGCCTAACTTTGTCAGACACTTTAATTTCTGCAAATCTGATGGGTTTGCAATGGTATCAAGTTGTAGTTTTAATTTGACAGATCCCTAATGAGGTTTAGCATCTTTCTGTTTATTAGCCAGTCATGTTTGCATATAAGTGAAATGCTTATTTTTATCTTGTGCCCATTGCTACGTTGGGTCATATTTTTTGATTTGTAGAAGTTTAAAAATATTCTGAATGCTAATCCATTGTCATTTTCTGTTTCAAATACCTTTTTGCTGCTGGTTGTCAGTTCAGTTCAGTCACGTGGGACTCTTTGTGACCCCACGGACTGCAGCATGCCAGGTTTCCCTGTCTTTCACCAACTCCCAGAGCCTACCCAAACTCATGTCCATTGCATTGGTGATGCCATACAACCATCTCATCCTCTGTTTTCCCCGTCTCCTCCTGCCTTCAATCTTTCTCAGCATCAGGGTCTTTTCAAATGTGTCAGTTCTTAGCATCAGGTGGCCAAAGTATTGGAGTTTCAGTTTCAGCATCAGTCATTCCAATGAATATTCAGGACTGATTTCCTTTAAAATGGACTGGTTGGATCTCCTTGCAGCCCAAGGGACTCTCAAGAGTCTTCTCCAACATCACAGTTCAAAGGCATCAATTCTTCAGCGCTCAGCTTTCTTTATAGTCCAACTCTCATATCCATACATGACTACTGGAAAAACCATAGCTTTGACTAGACGGACCTTTGTTGGCAAAGTAGTGTCTCTGCTTTTTAATATGCTGTCTAGGTTGGTCATAGCTTTTCTTCCAAGGAGCAAGCATCTTTTAATAGCTGATTATAGTTTTTCTATTATTACTCTTCCTGATGTAGCTGAGAAGAAAAGGAGTTCATAATTTTAATGTAGTCAAAATAATTTGTCTTTTCCTTTAATGATTTTTGTTTCTGTGATTTATTTAGAAAATTATTTTCTATCCAGAAAACAGCTGTTTTCTGTTTTTTTTTCCTCCAGAAGATGTTAAATGTTATATCTTAGCATTTAAGTTTTTAATCCATGTTAAAATTATGCATGTACATGTATGCACATTTTATTGAGCTATAATTCACATAAAATAAAACATACTCACAGTATGCAGTTTGGATTTTGACAAATGTATATACTAATGTTGCCACCACCACAATCAACATGTAGGACATTTTCATCACCTCAGAAAGCTCCTTTGTTTCTCTTTGTAGTCAGTCCCACTAATTCTCCTGGCCTCAACCAACCACTGATATGTACTATAACCAGAGGTTCATTTTATCTTTTCTAGAGCTTTCTATAAATGGAACTGAACAGTATATGTTTTGTATTTGGCTTCTTTCACTAAGCAAAATGTATTTGAGTTTTGCCCATATTATTTGTCATCCCACTCCAGTACTCTTGCCTGGAAAATCTCGTGGACAGAGGAGCCTGGCAGGCTACAGTCCATGGGGTCGCAAAGAGTCAGATGCGACTGAGCAACTTCACTTTCACTTTCATGTTGTTCTATGTAGCACTACTTTTTTTTTTTTTTGCTGAATCCTATTTCATTCCACTGTGTGAATATTCCACAATTTGTCTGTGCATTTATCTCTTCCCAGTTTTTTTTTTGGCTATTGTGAATCAATCCAAGAGTGGTGAGTTCATGTTTAATTTTAGAAAAACTGCCAGACTGTTTTCCAAAGTAGTTGTACCTTTCTGCATTCCCATTCGGAGAAGGCGATGGGAACCCACTCCAGTACTCTTGCCTGGAAAACCCCATGGATGGAGGAGTCTGGTGGGCTGCAGTCCATGGGGTCGCTAAGAGTCGGACACGACTGAGCGACTTCACTTTCACTTTTCACTTTCCTGCATTGGAGAAGGAAATGGCAACCCACTCCAGTGTTCTTGCCTGGAGAATCCCAGGGACGGCAGAGCCTGGTGGGCTGCCGTCTATGGTGTCGTACAGAGTCGGACACGACTGAAGTGACTTAGCAGCAACAGCAGCAGCAGCAGCAGCAGCATTCCCACTAGCCATGTGTGAGGGTTCCAGTTTCTTCACATTCGGCCAACCCTTGGTACTGTCAGTGATACTAATTTCAGGCATTCACATGTGTCTGTGGTCATATCTCAGTGTGATTTTAGTTTGATTTTTCTTATGTGTGGAAGAGATTCAGTTTGATTCTATTTTTCCATATGACCAGCCTATGATCTCAACATATATTGAGTAAGGCAAAATTTCTTTATTAATATGCAATGATAGTCCTCTCATATACTGAGGTGATACTAAATGTAAAAACTGGTATGAAAGTGGGCACTCTACTTTTTTAGAGCTTACAGTAAAATGTTAGTTGAACATGTGCATTTAACTTCAGACTTTTAATATTTAATAAACTTCCCTTAGTACTTGGAATGATTGTTATTGTTAGTTTTCTAGTTTAGCATCTTACTCCATTTCCTCTCATTTAGAAAATTTCTTAGCGGTGAATTTTAAAAAGTGTTCTTTTTTAAAAGTGTATTTTATCTAGAGATTTAGGTGGTTGGTGTTTGGTCTGTACTCTAGGTACTTGGCAAGCCACATTGCTGGTAGGGACCAATCCTATTTGTTTTACTTTTGAGGTTTATTCTCTGAGTAAAAAGGAAATATACTCTTGTGGAAGATAATTGGAAACATATATAAAACTATGAGGGAGAAAATGAAGTATCTCTTATAATCCTACCTTTCAGACATAACCATAATCTTTATGTGCAAATATTAAAGAAATAAAATAATTCAAAATAATTTAGTATTAAAGTAAATCTTCATTTTTCTCCTACTCTATCTCATTCTTTGTGTATCCTTTAACATTAAGTATACAGACTGTTCCCATTAAGATTTCTGTGTTTGACTACTATTAAATTTTAAAATTAAAGCCTAGTAAAAGTATTTTTTAAAGTATTTGCATTGTTGTGATTTGCATTTGAAAATGTCTTTATGTAAATATTAGGATATAAGGATAATACCACTAAAATATGTGTATCTATAATCACTAGGAAATATATTCTAAGATCTATCAGTTAAAAAATTTATTTTTACCTGAGATCCATGTAGATCATAGTCTGAGTCAAGAACATTCAATTTTGCTAACATTTAGTTTTATCTTGCAGTTTTTATAGAAAGTCTGTAGTGAGGTAAATAGTATACACAGAATTCATCTTTTTTCATGTTTTTCTTCCCTAAAGCAGAAGCTTCAAATTTATTTTCTCATATTTAAATTCCCTTGTTATGGGCAGAGACAAGAAGATTTAAAATGTCTAATCTCTTAGGGTTGAAAAATACAAGCAATTATGGTATGTTGGATTTATTACTTTTGTAGATTAAAATCAATGGGATTTTAGCAATTAATGACAAAATTGCATATAATGGTTTTTATGGTATTAATCGTCTTAGTAAGCCATCTGTAGCAGTTTTCAATTCTCAGTATAATTGCATAGAGTAGTTTATGTTTTCTAAAGAAAAATCTCTAGACAAGCTGTGCCTTGTTTTACTTCTGTTTTAAGCTTATCTCCTGACTGAATCTGAGATCTATGATTTATTTCTGTTTGGAGATTTGGGAATTTTCAGAAGTATAGAGATAATAAATTGTAACTTGAAAAATTGCATACTGTTTAGAGGCAGTAGCTTCTTTCTGTGGCAGTATCAGTGTTTGCTTGTCTTTTTTTGAGAGTTGGGGTGTGGGGTTGAAGGGAGGAATACTATTCTCCCCTTTCATCTGGATGTTTAAAAGTTTATCATTTGGACATAAGAATGTTTCATGCACCTGGAAATCAGTTTGGGAGAACAGAATCTGTCAACTGGCATTTAGTTACATGACATAGATGGTCATTTCTAATATGTGGATGTCTGCTGTTGACCATTTGCTTTTCTTCTTTAATGGCAAGAATTGAGTTGATCTTAATTGATGGTAATCTAATAACTCCTTAGTATCTTTTCTGTCCTTATCTTCAATCCTTGCCAGCATTTGACTCTGTCTGTAAGCACTCACTTTGTTGAATTTAACATATGTCTTTCTGATCTTATATTCTTATGTTTATTTAGGTACACATCCTTGACAAACATGCTCCTTTTTTGTGTGTGTGTGAGGTTTTAGTTTACTTATATAGTACTATGATATAAAGTACACTCTTGATTTTTCTCTTCAACATTTAAAAAATATTATAAAGCAAATTTTTCATTATTTGTTTCCATCATATAAATTTATTACATTTTACTTATCCATTTTTTTCATGATGGACACATTTGAAGGACTCCAGCATTTTAAGTAGCAGAATGATGCTTCAGGAGTTACATTTGTAGGTGTCTTCTTAAGGATGATTGTTGGGTTCCAGGATATACTCTAACTTAATGTTCTCCTCCTAATAGTTCACGAGGCTTTTCCTAATTGATGCTATCTGGTCTTCGATATTTTGCCATTCTAATGTATATAAATTTGCACTTCACTGAATACTAATGAGGTCAAACATTATATACTAATTAGACATTAAAGGTTTTTCTTTCTGGAAATTGTCTGTTCATAGCGTTGCCCATTTTACTTTTAGATTTCCAGTTTTTTTTTTCTGAGTGTTTATTAGCATTCCCTGTATATCATAATCAATCTTTTAATTATTGTGAATGTTCTCCTTCATTTTTTTAAATGAAATTCTTAATTGAAGAGGAACCTTTCATAAAATTTGTATTAAAATTATTTTTTTGTTGAGAGTATGTAATTTTGATTTTTTTTTAAATGAGAAAAACACTTAAAATCTTTTTTTGTTATAAAATCTTTTTTTGTTGTTGTTTATGGGCAAAGGGCTACATCTGATGTTGACATTTTCTCCTCATATTAAGATAGTATTCCAGCATAATCTTCATTATAATGCGTCCTAATTCTGCTGATACATGGTGCCTATTACAAAGCTCCTCTAGTCTTTTCCACTGGCCTGTTTATTCTTGTGCTAATTTCTTCCTTCCCTCCTTCCCTCGCCCCCTTCCTTCCTTCCCTCTCTCTTTTCTCCTCCTCTGTCTTTTTCTTTCTCTTTTTTTCTCTTTCAATTATCTTTAGCTCTTTGCTTTATAATATCTGCTACAGCCAGTCCTCCATCTGTTTTCTCTTTTTGAAGTTGTCCTGCCTACTTATGATTCTGCATTCTTCCATATAAACTGTAGGGAAAACCTATCAAACTGCATTCAATTTTACTCAAAATACTTGGTTGTGTTTTTTTTGGAATGAAATTGATGAGTAACTTGGGGGACAGTTGATATCTTTTAATTAATTGTCCCATTCTTTTTTTGTTGTTTATGGGCAAAGGGCTACATCTGATGTTGACATTTTCTCCTCATATTAAGATAGTATTCCAGCATAATCTTCATTATAATGCGTCCTAATTCTGCTGATACATGGTGCCTATTACAAAGCTCCTCTAGTCTTTTCCACTGGCCTGTTTATTCTTGTGCTAATTTCTTCCTTCCCTCTCTCTTTTCTCCTCCTCTTTTTCTTTCTCTTTTTTTCTCTTTCAATTATCTTTAGCTCTTTGCTTTATAATATCTGCTACAGCCAGTCCTCCATCTGTTTTCTCTTTTTTGAAGTTATCCTGCCTACTTATGATTCTGCATTCTTCCATATAAACTGTAGGGAAAACCTATCAAACTGCATTCAATTTTACTCAAAATACTTGGTTGTGTTTTTTTTGGAATGAAATTGATGAGTAACTTGGGGGACAGTTGATATCTTTTAATTAATTGTCCCATCCATGAAGTTTATACTCAGCTTGAAACATTTTCAAGAGAGTTGTTATTTTCTTTTCCCTGCAGATGTCCTTTTGGTTGATCGTAATTTCTAGATATTTATTAGCTCCATTGTCATGGCTGTCACTAGTGTCTTGCTTTCTCTCGTATCATTTACCTAGCTGGTATTGTTGGAAAAAAATGTATCGATTTTCATGCTAATATTTTAGAAAATTTTCTCAACTCTAATTAATAAAGGCAGGTATTTATCAAATTAAGCAAGTTCCCTTCTACTTCAGATTTTCTCAGTTTTTAAAACAATAATCCTATAAATTATTGATTTGTATAAGGCCTCCTCTGCCTCTATTGAAATGATCATGTCTGGAGTTGACTGTAAAAGAGATAATATTTACTAAATAATATAATTTTACCTTTTCAAAATCCTCATACTTTTAATTTCTTTGTCTTATGATATTGAGCTATGGCTTTCTTATGACTTATGGCTTTTAGTACAATGTTGAGGAGTGGCAGTGTTTCTGATGTTAAAAGGAAAATGTCTCCATTTGTGCCATTGATTATGTATTTGTTGTGGAAATTTAGGCAGGTATTTATCAAATTAAGCAAGTTCCCTTCTACTTCAGATTTTCTCAGTTTTTAAAACAATAATCCTATAAATTATTGATTTGTATAAGGCCTCCTCTGCCTCTATTGAAATGATCATGTCTCTTTTTTCTGCTTTAGCCCATTAATATGGTGCCTTATCCCTAGAGAAGGACGTGGCAACCATCTCCAGTATTCTTGCCTGGAGAATTCCATAGACAGAGGAGACTGCCAGGCTGCTAGTCCACAGGGTCACAAAGAGTCGACACGACTTAATGACTAAGACTACCATGGTATGTTATGATGATTTAGATTTTCTGATGGTCACAATTGCTACATTCCTGGGAAAAACTCTGTTAAATTATGATGTATTCATTTTAGTATAGAATTAGAGCATTTAGCTTGTCTTTTATATAAGATTTTGGGGATCTATGTTTATATGTTGAAATGATCCTATAATGTCATATTCTTATATCTAGATTTAGTTTTAGCTTAATACTTAGCTCCTTGATTATATTGCAAAGCTCACATTCTTTTTATACTTGCTAGAATGTCTTTTTTTTTTTGGCTGCACCATATGGCTTGTGAGATTTTGGTTCCCTGACCAGGAATGGAACCTGGTAGTGAGAGCGCAGAATCCTAACCTTGGGCTGCCGGGAAAGTCCCTTACACTTGCTGCTGCTGCTAAGTCGCTTCAGTCGTGTCCAATTTTGTGCGATCCCATAGACAGCAACCCACCAGGCTCCTCCATCCATGAGATTCTTCAGGCAAGAACACTGGAGTGGGTTGCCATTTCCTTTTCCAATGCATGAAAGTGAAAAGTGAAAGTGAAGTCGCTCGGTTGTTTCCGACTCTTCGTGACCCCATGGACTGCAGCCTACCAGGCTCCTCCATCCATGAGATTCTTCAGGCAAGAGTACTGGAGTGGGTTGCCATTGCCTTCACCTTGCTAGGATTCCTTGAATAAGATAGAGATCATCATTGCCTTCAAAGCATTTGATAATAGGCCCAGGATTACTACTGATCAGCAGGAAACTTATTGATAGCTTTGTATCTTTCACAGTGATGTGTTGAAAATATTTAACAACAGGCTCTGTGTGGGGGAGTTGTGAAGGGAGGAGGGCTTCCTGATTTGTCTTTGCCAATATCTGTGGTGTAAATATTGTCACTGTGTCCGATTTCAAGCTAGCAATATGGTCTCTGAAGGATAAGCTGTGAAGAAGTAAGCAA
Organism: Aepyceros melampus; assembly: GCA_006408695.1. Lineage (NCBI taxonomy): Eukaryota > Metazoa > Chordata > Mammalia > Artiodactyla > Bovidae > Aepyceros > Aepyceros melampus. The sequence goes on along the minus strand of SJXQ01001335.1, from coordinate 9,312 downwards.
AATGAACTTCTGTGAACTGGCACAGGCTGGCTCCGGCATACCACTGGTGTCACCACTGTGACTGTGACAACCTTCAGAGCATAACGACACTACTTCACGTCCACCTTCCAATCTTTTACACATTTTTCTTTTGGCAGGCACTAACTCAGAATCTTTCAGGGAAGAGGATTCTGGGAATCTTCTAGCTTAACACACCATTTTTAGCTTGACAGAAAACAAACTGTCAAGATTACCTCTTTTAATTTATTTGATGACTGTTGGCCTGTTCAGCTTTCCTATTTTGACATTTTACATATTTCTGAAAATGTGTCCTTTTTGTCTAGGTTTCACATTTGTTACCATAGTTTTCCCATAGCATTTTAATATTTTTGATACATTTTATATTGTAATAATTTACCCACTCGAATTCTGATATATACATTTTAAATTATTTTTCTTTTTTTTTCTTTCCAGGGATTTGCTAATATTTATTTTTGGTTTTGTCATTGATTTCAACTTTCTTGGTTTCTGTCCTTTATTTCCTTTCTCCTCTCCCTCCATCTCTTCCTACCTTCTTTCTTTCCTCTTTTCCTCTCTCCCTGTTTCTATCACATTTTTTTGTTTCAATTTTTTACTCCTTTAACCTGTTTATAATATCGTTTTTTGTTCCTTATGATGTTTTTCTCTCTCAAGTGTATGTTATCTGAAATAAATCGGTTTCTATGACTTTATTTGGCTTGATAGTTACTTGGTTAGTTACTTGATAGTTACTTTTTCCTTTCTTTTTATAAGAGTTTGGAACTTCCCTGGTGGTCCAGCGGCTAAGATTCCACCTTCCATTGCAAGGGTAAAACAGAAGCAGTATTGAAACAAATTCAATAAAGACTAAAAATGGCAACCCACTCCAGTATTCTTGGCTGGAAAATTCCATGGACAGAGAAGCCTGGTGGACACAGTCCATGGGGGTGCAGAGAGCTGGACAGGACAGTACATATGCAAGTACCAACTGGTAAGGAAAACTGGGGCTGGGAATACTAAATAAATTCATTCCAGTCACAAATTTAATGAATTTTCGGGCTGAAATTCTAATGCTGGTCTTTGACCTTACAAATACTGTTGGTGTGATTACACTTGATTTCTTCCATTCACTATTTATTGAGCAACTCATATACATACCATTGGAGTTCATACTAGACTGAATGCATCGAGGGTGGGAATAATGTCACGATCAGTACTCTATCCCAAACATCTATTATAAAGCATAAAAGAATGGAGACACTTAATTTATATTTGCCAAGTACATAGTCAGTTTTTCTCCTAGGGTCTCACTTATGCATTTCCTATTACTGCATAGTCAGTGAATCTGTAGGATCAGCCACTATTAGTTCATTAACTGAAGATTGCCTCTGTCGTAGGATAAGAGGGCTAATTATAGAATATTTTTGGTGTGTTCATGATGTTCATCTTTTTTTTCCTGCAGCCCATCATGGATACCACTGCCACATTACTCTTACTATAGTATAACTCTCATCATAGACCACCTTAACCAAACACTTTTGTGTTATTTCTCTATTGCCCATGAAGCATTGTTCCAACTCTTCTCTGTGACATTCACATCAGTCTTCAGTATGGTCCCAACTTTCTTTTTCAAGTTTCTCTCTCATGATCTCCATAGAGTAACAACAGCAAGCGTTCACTTTGCATGTCTGAGGAATCACTGTAAGGGCTTGATACATGTCACGTTGTTTAATCTTTGAAACAAAGCTTGGCATATGTATCATTGTCCTTATTTTACAGATGAGAATACTGAGGTTTAGAGGGCTTAAATAAATTGCACCAGTTCACACTGCTAGCACATGGTCAAGTGGAGTTTGAATCCAAAGCAGATGTTGTAAATTACCCACTGCATATTGCTTGTGAGAAGTGAAAGCATTTGCCATAGCCCATCAGGCTCCTCTGTCCATATAATTCTCCAGGCAAGAATACTGGAGTGGGTTGCCATTCCCTTCTCCAGGGGATCTTCCTGACCCAAAGAATGAACCTTAATCTTCTGCATTGCACGGAGACTCTACCATCTGAGCCACCAAGGAAGTCCTTCTTTGTACTCTATTTTCCAATCAACAACTATTGTATCCCAAACCTACATTGTACGTTTTTGTTTCTGTGCCTTTGTTTATATTGTGTTTTTCTTCTAGAGTGCTTTGTGAGTCACAGGTCAAAAGCCCAGCTGATATTTCAATTCTTTTAAATCTTCCCTGTTTATCAACTAAGGAACTACACATGCCTTTCTGCCTTTCCATATAGCACTGTTGGTCAGCAGTGTCCAACTCTTTGTGACCCTGCCAGGCTCCTCTGTCCATGGAATTCTATAGGCAAGAATACTGAAGTGGGTTGCCATTTGCTTCTCCAAGCACTGTCACAGAAACATTTATTAGAGTGAACTTTATCTGTGCCCTTTCTCCTTGGCTTGTGGGTCTATTTCTGGAGGGGAGGTGATGTCTTTATTTCTCGTGCAGGAACTTGCATGGGGATCTGAGTCAGCAGGAGGAATTTCAGATGCTGCTTCTGCCATTTGGTGGGTGTGATCTCACATAGATTATTAGTGCCTGGTGCATCTGCTTTCTCATCTGTATAATAAAGATGACAACCTTTTAGTCACCATCAGCAAGAAAAAGTAAAGTGGCCTAAAAAATGCACCATGAGGGTGTGATGAAGAAACAAGGAAGCCGAGGTAAAGCTGCTGGCACATAAGTGGTGGTCATCCAAATGCTACATTCTCTGCGTCTCCCCCTTAGTGCAAGTATAGGACTATGTATATTTTGCATATTTGGTAAAACATTGCAGAAAGAATGAATTAATGTCTATAGGGTCTCTTGCTGATGAACTGGCAGTGTGTTCTTCATTGAATTCTTTGCATGGAACTTTCCTGATGTTGTCCTTTCTCCTCGCAAATAAAAGTTGTTGGCCTCATGGTGCATTTTTCAGGCCTCTTTACTTTTTCTTGGTGATGGTGACTCTAATTGTTTCAAGAGAGAAACTAATCCTTTCTATTGAATTAGTTGTCTAATGTTTCTCTCCTTGAGGACAAGTGAGTCTTAATCCATTTCCTTGTGGAGACTCCTATAAATAATGAATGCTTGTGAAATTTGCTGTCAGGTTTAAAGGCAATTACTTTGGATAGTTGGGCTTTGGGGGAGCCTCTCTCTCAAGGCTGCTGTTCTTATTCTGAGGACTAACCCTATTTCCATTTTTATCTTATCTGTATGAGTGAATGGTATAGGGTTTGTCCTGTGGATAATTGGGGAGTTGGAAATAGGATTCTTCATTGCTGAGATGACTTTCACTTTAGCAGATGAAAAGAGAAAACCTCTTTTACTTGTGGGTGCCGTGTGAAATCACTAAGATCAGGAGGTCACAACTGGATATGGGATTCTGTCTTCCTCCTCAGTGTCTTTGTCTGTGTGCTCTCTAAGCAGGATGCAGGTAAATTCTCCAGGCGCTGTCAGCCTCTGAAGCAAATCCAGGGTCCTGCATGATATTCTTCTCAGACATTCTTCTATAATGATTTTCATTTAGAAGATGGAAAACTTTTTGGTGTGTCCCGTCCAAGATGATCTGTGTGTATGTTCAGCCATGTCCGACTCTTTGTGACTCCATGTGACTGTAGCCTGCCAGGCTCCTCTGCCCATGGGATTTTTCCAGGGAAGGATATTGGAGTGAATGGCCATTTCCTTCTCCAGAGGACCTTTCTGACCCAGGGATCAAACCGGTATTGCCTGCATCTCCTGCGCGGGCAGGTGGATTCTTGACTTTCCCACCTGTGAAGCCCTCCAAGATAAAGTGTTCTAAAAAAGTTATTGCAATATATAGTCTTTAAAGAGTTTAGTTTTATTTGCATATTGGTTTTCTGAACTCTTTATTTGACACAGTTTAAACAATATGAACAGCTCTTATGGATGCCTTGGGAAAAGAACACAAAAGCATCCTTTGGACACTTTATAATAGCTACACTTTGTAGATTTCCTGCAAATGTAATCAAATGAAACAATCTTTTATACAAAGCAGAATAAATATGTTGTGATAATTAGTGTGAACATACCAAACCAAACAAGGCTAATTACTGGAGGGGAAAAAAGGAATGAATTTTGTGAGAAATAGGCCATCTCCTCACTAGGCAGGGTTTTGCTTTTTTTTTTTTTTTTTTGCATTCCCTCAACTCTGGAGAATAGGAATTTTGATGACATTAACACAGCTTATTAATGATCATTGTAACTCACTCCATCCACCTAATTAAATCATCAGCTCCAATTGGTAACAGGGGAGCATAATTTAAATGGAACTGCTCTGACAAACTAGACACCACCACACTCCTAAATATTTAATACTCCCTGTGGCTGGATTAAGGGCAGTGTTTAAGAGTCATTTAGCCACGTCTTTCAAAGGTGACTGACAGACATTTTCTATGCCTTTTAAAATACAAATTAATTATAAGTACATTCCTGATTAAAGTCTTTTATCATTGGGTATAATGTAGATTGGGAAATTATAATTAAAACCATTTTTTCCTCATTGATAAGATAGCTGAGCCCCTGAAGGAAAATTGATTTTTATTAAGACCAGAAAGTAGAGTTAAAAACATATACACTTAGTTGCATTAAAACAGTTAAAGAACTAGATAGAAGCACAGGAAAGTTTGTTTACGGAGTATTTACTATGTAACAGCACTAAGGTAGGTTGTGGGGATTTAACAGAACGATCCTTGCAGTATAACAACAGGGAGCATAGATACTAGTAATTACAAATGTAATGAGCACTACAAAGAAGACTAGGGAACTGACAAAATCTTCAGCTTGACACTTATTCCAGGTCCTAAAAGGGAGAAAAAACATGCAAAATTATGCCCGCCTCCTTTCCCCACCCACTTGCTTTGGCTTTTGTAACCAGTCCCTGTTTACATTTTAGTATTTTTTTCTCTTTCTACCCCTTTGGAGAAGTTTGGGTTATATTTCCTTTATGGATTCATGGAAATCGAAAGCATTGTGTGCCCTCCTGGCACTTAAACAAGAGTGTGCAGATGTGCCGTGCTTGTCACCACCAGCAACCTTGATTTGTAGTTGTTGGAATCGGTTTCAGGGTTTCTGCAGACAGGAACGATCCACCTCACATGGCTCCTGGCTTCTTAGTTAGGGCTGTTTCCATTGCTTTTTAGTTACAAGACTGGTGCAAAGGAGCTGAGCAGCTCTGGGCTCCAGGTAGCTGAGAAAGCCTGATGGGCATCAAAAATGAAAATGAGACAGGAATAGAAAGTTAACATTTTCTAATGCTCGAGCCTCATCTGTATCTCTGGTTGAGAGCATTTCCCACTAGCTACTTGCCTTATGAATTGGCTATTTTTTCTGCCAGTTCCTTCCAAGGTCAAAGAAAGATTGGATATGCCACTCTGCTCTTTCAGGATGGCTTTTGTATATGTGTGGCCGAGCATTTGAAATAGGTCTTTTGGATTATTTCAGACAGAAAAGAAAGTGTCAGAAAAGAAAGTGAAAACCAGGGAGAGTTTTTTCTGTCCCTAGAACAGCATATCCAGAATCTTACAAAATGTTATCCTTGAAGATGGGAGAAAGATCCACCATGGCTAGAAAGGAAAAGGTTGTTTGGGGTGAACCTGGGGAAGTAAATTGGATAAGCTTTGTTTTCCTCTCCTTAGGACAGATATAGAGGTTATAGATTTGTGGTTGCCAAAAGGTGTCATTGCCGCTAGATTTTTAAAAATAAACTTTTAAATTTTAGGATAGTTTTAGATTTACAGGAAAGTTGCAAAGGCAGTACAGAGAGTTCTGACACTTGATTTCCACTGTTATTAACATAGTACATGGGTATTGTGAATTTGCCACAATTAGTGAACCAATATTGATAATATTATTATTAACCAAGTCCATACTTCATTTGGGTTTTCCCAGTGGCTTAGGAGTTAAGGATCTGCCTGCAGTGCAGGTGATGCAGGAGACATGGGTTAAATCCTCGGGTCAAAAAGACCCCCTGGAGGAGGGCATGGTAATCCACTCCAGTATTCTTGCCAGGAAAATCCCAGGGACAGAGGAGCCTGGTGTGCTACAGTCTATGGAGTCTCAGAGTTGGACATGACTGAAGTGATTGAGCATATGTCTGTATTTAGATTTTTAAATTTTTACCTGGCGCTTCCCTGGTGGCTCACTACTGCCTTTGGTTTTTCTATTCCAATATTCCATCTAGGTTACTACCTTATATTTAGTTGTCTTGTCTCTTTTTTTGAGGGGGTGGGGGCAGGGAGTTGGGGAGAAGGTAATTATTTTTGTAAGATTGTTGCATTCTATTTGAAATAATGCTTTTATTTCTCATGTACTTAACCTATTTATGGAGAAGGGAAATGGCAACCCACTCCAGTATTCTTGCCTGGAAAATCCCTTGGATGGAAGAGCCTGGTGGGGCTACACTCCATGGAGTCGCAAAAAGTCAAACACGACTGAGCACACACACGTAACCCATTTATATTTCAGAGTTGTTTCTGCTGTAGCATTTTGAAGTTTAAATGAATCTATTTCCTTGTACATGCCACTGAAAAATTTTTTTTGGTGATACCCTTTCATAGCCTTCCAAAGCAAGTCGTTTTGCTGGCTCTGCTCACAGGGCAGTCTCTTCATCTGTCTAGATGGTCAGTATGTCTCCATACTGGAGGAGTAAGATGAGGATCAGATTGTTTACTGCTGATGACACCTGTAGAATTTGGCTTGTTGCTCATATAAACACTTGAAATGGTTATTAGGCAAAGGCTTGTCATTTTTTAATGGCCATATACATATGTATGTTTACACATATATGTACATGCAAGTAGGTATGTTTGCATATATACATGCAAATGTGCATGATATGTGTCTGTGTATTCTTCATCCTGTTTAAGTCACTTACTGAAAAGTAATTTAATCTCTCTTATGCACAGAGTCGGACACTACTGAGGCGACTTAGCAGCACCAGCAGCAGCAGCAGCATGCAGGTACTAGAGCCTAGGTAGAGATGGACCATGACTAGTTCAAAGAACAGTTCTGTGTAAGTGAATGTAAAAGTCCAACAGATCAGGTATAATGACTACCCTACTCTTTATTGCCTTTGTTAAAGATTTGGGAGTTTGGTAGTGATTAGAAACATCAAACAGATCTTATGAGTATTGGGTCTGTAAAGAAGTTCCAAGCCAAACACCTGAACACTGACAAATTTCTGTATTTTAGTTCTGTTGCATTTACATGATGGATTGTCAAATGAAAGGGCATGAATATGACAGTTCAGTTTCACATTAATCATATCCTGCTTTATTGCCATCGCAAAAACTTCTAGGGTCATGATCCAGAGGGTCTGTGAGTCTGGAGTTCATAAATATGGTTTTATAATGTCCATATGAGGTTATTAATATTAATTGCTTGTGGTTTTCCCTTGGTGTTAAATTGTCTATTGCTATTTGCGATTTATTTTGAATTCTGTGGTTGGAATTCACAGTGTTCCTGAGATTGTGCACTAATATGCATTTTTGGCTTTCCATTTACTATTTTGAGAAGCATAGTGACTTTTTTGACCTCTGAGCAGTTGTCCAGAAACAGAAGTAGTTAGTGTTCTCACTATGTAATTTTCATTTTCTGATGCCCATAAATTTTCCTCTGTGGAGATTTGTTGGATCAGTTTTTAAAAATCTTCCTAAGGTTTGATTTCCTTCTGTACAGCAAAGATAATAGCAGGACCTACTTCACACTTTTGTTGTGAAGGTTAAATATGCTACCATATGTAAGGGGATGAACCTAATGTATGGCATTCAGTAAGTGCTAAATAAATATTTTCCATAAAAGTCATTTGTACTCAGCATTGGTTAACAGGCTGTTGCAAAACTCACTCATTTGCCAGTGTGAACATCTGTGTATCCCCACCACTTTTCCCCCTTCAACAATCCCTAGCCTTAGACCTCAGCATCAGGTAATAAGGTCTATTAATTTTTAGAGGCCACTTATGGCATCTGGTCCCATCACTTCATGGGAAATACATGGGGAAACAGTGGAAACAGTGGCAGACTTTATTTTTGGGGGTCCAAAATCACTGCAGATGGTGACTGCAGCCATGAAATTAAAAGATGCTTATTCCTTGGTAGGAAAGTTATGACCAACCTAGACAACATATTGAAAAGCAGAGATATTACTTTGCCAACAAAGGTCCGTCTAGTCAAGGCTATGGTTTTTCAGTGGTCATGTATGGATGTGAGAGTTGGATTGTGAAGAAGGCTGAGCGCCGAAGAATTGATGCTTTTGAACTGTGGTATTGGAGAGGACTCTTGAGAGTCCCTTGGACTGCAAAGAGATCTAACCAGTCCATTCTAAAGGAGATCATCCCTGGGTGTTCTTTGGAAGGAATGATGCTGAAGCTGAAGCTCCAGTACTTTGGCCACCTCATGCGAAGAGTTGACTCATTGGAAAAGACTCTGATGCTGGGAGGGATTGGGGGCAGGAGGAGAAGGGGACGACTGAGGATGAGATGGCTGGATGGCATCACAGACTCAATGGACGTGAGTCTGAGTGAACTCTGGGAGTTGGTGATGGACAGGAAGGCCTGGTGTGCTGCGATTCCTGGGGTCGCAAAGAGTCGGACACAGCTGATCGGCTGAACTGAACTGATGCACCATTGAGTAAACTGGCTCACTTGGGTCTCTGAATGATATCCTAGAAGAGTTAACATGTTTTTCCAAAAGGGAAAAGTAGTTGATTCCTTTTAAACTTCTATTTTCACACCCATTAAGCTTGAAGTAATGGTGAGGCTTCCATGATTGCTTTGAGGAATACACTGTATTTTTAATTCTCTCTCCAAAGGGCCCATTACAGCTCTATTGAGTTGTTTGTTCTTTGATTTCCATCAGAGAGAGTGATTTCAGCAAAGGTTAACCAGGGCGCCTCTCTGTCTCTTATATTGCCTTTCTCTTATCTGACTTAACATTTACTGATTATGAAAAAGTTAAATCACCAAATAGTTTAATAAAATAGTTAAATAAATGAATTGAGTAAAATGAAAAGCATAGCATCTTTCAAAGGCTTAAAGGACATCATGGGCTTTTTTTTTTTCTTTTTTCCTTTTTTGTCAGTGTACACAGCTAAAAGCTAATTATCAGTATACCTCCTGGATTGTGGTTGTGAAGGAGGAGGTGAAAAAGGGAAGGGAATCATCCTTTAGATGGAATGAACTTTTAAGATACCTTGTTTACCATGCAATTCTGAAACCCAAAAGGCAAGTTGCCTGTGAATTTTAGTAACTTTAAAAGATTACATACTC
>SJXQ01001334.1:53982-136819 GCA_006408695.1 Aepyceros melampus | reverse complement strand
TGCAAAGAATATAATCAATCTGATTTCGGTGTTGACCATCTGGTGATGTCCATGTGTAGAGTCTTTTCTTGTGTTGTTGCAAGAGGATGTTTGCTGTGACCATTGCGTTCTCTTGGCAAAATTCTATTAGACTTTGCCCCGCTTCATTTTGTACTCCAAGGCCAAATTTTCCTATTACTCCACATGTTTCTTGACTTCCTACTTTTGTATTCTGTCCTCTATAATGAAAAGGATATCCTTTTTAGATGTTAGTTCTAAAAGGTCTTGTAGGTCTTCATGGAACCATTCAAGTTCAGCTTCTTCAGCATTACTGGTTGGGTCACAGGCTTGGATATGCACCTGAAGGGAGCTACCCCATGCCTGAGGTCAGATTGGTGGCAGAGAGAAGCTACACACGCCTGAGGTCAGGGCAGGTGGCTGAGAGGAGCAGCCCCATGTCCAAGGAGAGGCGGCTGCACGGGCACAGGAGGGCCAAGAAGAGCTACTCCATGTTCAAGGTCAGGAGGGGTGGCCCTGAGGAGATAACCCTTCATCCAAGGTAAGGAGCAGCGGCTATGCTTTGCTGGAGCAGCCTAATGAGATACCGCACGTCCAAGGTAAGAAACCCAAGTAAGACGGTATGTGTTGCAAGCGGGCATCAGAGGGCAGACACAGTGAAACCATACTCACAGAAAACTAGCCAATCTGGTCACATGGACCACAGCCTTGTCTAACTCAGTGAAACCAAGCCATGCCCTGTGGGGCCACCCAAGATGGGAGGGTCATGGTGGAGAGGTCAGACAGAATGTGGTCCACTGGAGAAGGGAATGGCAAATCACTTCAGTATTCTTGCCTTGAGAACTGCATGAACAGTATGAAAAGGCAAAAAGGTAAGACACCGAAAGATGAACTCCCCAGGTTGGTAGGTGCCCCATATGCTACTGGAGATGAGTGGAGAAATAACTCCAGAAAGAATGAAGGGATGGAACCAAAGCAAAAACAACACCCAGTTGTGGATGGAACTGGTGATAGAAGCAAGATTCATGCTGTAAAGCACAATATTGCATAGGAACCTGGAATGTTAGGTCCATGAATGAAGGCAAATTGGAAGAGGTCAAACAGGAGATGGCAAGAGTGAACGTCAACATTCTAGGAATCAGCAAACTAAAATGGACTGGAATGGGTGAATTTAACTCAGATGACCTACTGCTGTTGGCAGGAATCCCTTGGAAGAAATGGAGTAGCCGTCATAGTCAACAAAAGAGTCTGAAATGCAGTACTTGCATGCAATCTCAAAAATGACAGAATGATCTCTGTTCGTTTTCAAGGCAAACCATTCAATATCATGGTAATCCAAGGCCTCCTCAGACAACCATTTTCCCATTTTGCATTTCTTTTTCTTGGGAATGGTCTTGATTACCTCCTCCTGTACAGTGTCACAAACCTCCATCCACAGTTCTTCAGGCACTTTGTCAGATCTAATCCCTATTTCTCACTTCTACTGTATAATCACAAGGGGTTTGATTTAGGTCATACCTGAATGGTCTAGTGGTTTCCCCTACTTTCTTCAATTTAAGTCTGAATTTGGCAATAAGGAGTTCATGATCTGAGCCACAGTCAGCTCCTGGTCTTGTTTTTGCTGACTCTATAAAGCTTCTCCATCTTTGGCTGCAAAGAATATAATCAGTCTGGCTTTGGTATTGACCACCTGGTGATGTCCATGTGGAGTCATCTTTTGTGTTGTTTGAAGTGGGTATTTGCTATAACCAGTGCATTCTTTTGGAAAACTCTGTTAGCCTTTGCCCTGTTTCATTTTGTACTCCAAGGCCAAATTTGCCTGTTACTCCAGATATCTGACTTCCTACTTTTTCATTCCAGTCCCCTATGATGAAAAGGTCATGTTTTTGGTGTTAGTTTTAGAAAGTCTTGTAGGTCATCATAGAACTGTTTGACTTCAGCTTCTTTGGCATTAGTGGTCAATGCCTTAGGTAATGTATTTTGTCTTAATTTCAACTAGAAACACTTATCCGAGTATCTATTGTGTTTAACTCATTGGCTGTGCAGCGTGGACAAAACAGTCTCTGTTCTTATGGATTTGCATTCTTTTTGGAGGAGATAGACAATGAACAGGTGAGAGATGAGGGGTGCTCAGCAGGAAATGTTAATCAGGGCTGGGAGATTAAGTGATGGCAGGGGAGGGGTGACATTTTATCATGGATGGATGTCCTGGGTGCTACTACAGGGACTTCCAAAGGTGCCCAAGCAGCTGCTAAATTGCTTAGGCTTTCCTCTGGAGAGTAGTCTGTTATTGCAGACAGGAAATTGGGTCTCTGTCTCCACTGTGGTCCATTCTATCAGCTTCTACCAGCCAAGATTTTAGTCAAGATCCCAGACTGTTGCCTCCATCGGTCAGCCTCCTGTCACCTTCTGCCCCATCCTGAAGTGAACTCATGGGGTTCTTGCTGCAGCTTATGTTCCTGATGCAGCTGTACTGGCCTCATTTTGCTCTTTTTTTGTGCAAACTGAAGAGATTGCTGTTAAAACTGTTTCTGGCAAATGAAGCTCAGACAGTGTTTGAATTAGGTTGAGAACCTGGAACAACAAAGAATACAGGAAACAAGTCCATGGCTATATTGGCTGTATTATTGAAGAGCTGTTCTTGAGAATAATCAGACACTGGAAGAGCCTGCTGCTTGCCCAGAAGATTCTATCTATAGGATGTTGATTTATTATTCTTTCAGTAGATCTACTTATTCCATAAGCATATATTCAATAAATAGCCTACTATAGCAATTGTTTTTGGAGGGTTCTACTCCTTCCTAAAATGTAGGACAGCTGGAAGTTGTGAGATATTAATTGTTACCAATTGTTCATCCTTATCTGACTAAGCTTCAGCTTTTTGTCTGTGACAGTGTTTGATAAGGGAGATGGAGAGGAGAAGAGAACTTGAGTTTATAGAGCAACAGAAGGTTCAATGAGAAGGGCCATCTGGAATGCAGAACAAGAGACAAATTTTCATTTTTGATATGCAAGAGTGTTTCTTTGATATTCACTGTCTTAGTATTTTAGCTCATGTTTCTGTACAAGGTGATCTTCACAGTATTTAATAGCCGATATTGCCCTGGACCCAGCTAATCAACTTTGACTGTGAACACCCAGGACTAGTGGACCAGAGGGGAACTGCTGATGTCAGTGAGCCTCCATTCAACTTTTATTTCTTGGTTATGAAATAAGTTGAGAGGGGTAAAGAAGGGATGACTCTTCAATAAGCAAATGAAACTGAAGCAAATATAATGACCTAAATAATGGGGTGCATCCTCCCTAGCCTTAGTCCTGAGGTCAGTTTTGCTAGCCACCTTTGCCTCTGTGGTAGTTTTCTTTCTCTTACATCCTGTTTATTATTTTTAGATTTGTGACTGTCTTGAAAAAAAAATACAGTGACTATTTAACAATAATTTTACTGGTATTCTTAGTATAGGTAATGACTTTCATTTGTCATAAAATTTTCAATCTCAAGGATCTTTAAAAGCTTACTTCATATATGAAGTTTTATATTTGATTTATAGTGAGAAGTGAAGATTATTCCTAGCACCAAAGTGGATGTTCAGTAAACATTTGTCGAATGAACATTTATGATGAGTGAAAGAAAGCAGGTCTCAGATCAATCACATCCTCCTTTACGTATTCCCTGACAACCTGAGCTGGATGTGATTTCCCTCTCCTCTGATTTTCCATTCTCTTCTTATTTGTATTTATTGTCTCACACAGTTTGTTTTCTCATGAATGCATGATGCCATCTTGAATTAGAAGATTCAATTACAAGACTGCATGAATTACAAGATTGTAAGGTGTCTTGTACTTTTTACACCCTACCCTCTGGGAATTGAGAAGTTGAACTAGGAAGAGGGAATGGGATATATAGGGAGACTTGTGAAGGGGAAATAAGAGAAGTATAGAAATAGAAGAGTCAGACTTAATAACTGTTATGGGAAGGTGGCGAGAGGGGAGAGTGAGAGCTAACTTATGATTCTGAATCTTTTGAGTGTTAGGATTCTTGAACCTAATTTCTTCCTCAAACTCTGATATGAAGCCAAGGCTGTCTTACTTATGGGTATGAACTGAAAACAGGGTTTAGCTACTGCTTTCAGCCTGGCCTTGGTTCAGCCAAGGTCACACAGCTAGTAAATGACTGAGCAGGGATTATGAATTCGGAGCTCCAGAGCATACACTCTGGCTGCAGTACCATGCAGCCTTTTATATTAAATGAGATAAAGCATATGAAAGCACTTTATCGGAAAATTTTAAAGCTGCATGCAAGTATTAATTCAAATGAATGTTATGGAAATGTTGTGTCTTTGGAACCAAAACTCAAAGTGTGAGGTATAATCAGTAGCAAAGAAGGGGATTGCAAGATACCTAAGGGCAGGTGGCTCCACAAAGCCATGATGAGTAGCCTCCATTGTCGAAGAGGAAAGGAGGATCTGACTCTTAAACAGCCTGGCCAAACCCTTTCCCAGGCATCTCAGGGATGCTCAAAGGCTGAGAAGGGCCTTTACACTTAGAAATTTGACCCCAAGTTTTCTATACACTTTGGAGCTGAGAAAGGGGGATAATCACTTTCATATAAGAAGTAAGAAACTTTAAGCCATACTGAGCTTTAACAAAGAATAAGCAATTAGATAATAAACATTTTGGGAAGAAAAACTTTCTCTCTACACCTAAAATATAATACAAGGTGTGTATTGATGGGTCTTTTTCACCTACGAACTGAAGACTGACTTTTGTCCTTAGACCTCACTGAGGTTGCTCATTCCTATAGATCAATTGTCACTCATTATTAATAGAATGGGGATACAGCAAAAGCAGTGAATACAGCAAAGGCAGCTGAAGGTAAGAAAAGTATATCTTGATCACTGCTTGAATGAATCGCTTCTTCCATTGTGAACTTCCCTTCCTATTTTATGATAGTAAATTGCAACACTGTACTTTCTAACCAGAGGTCATTTATCTAACATCCTCAGTTACCCAGAACAAAGCAGAGAAAATATTTGAACATTAAAATAAATGTCACAGTGTTCACTTATTAAATCTCTTGTACTTTTCTTTCAGGGGAATTTCTCAGACTTCCCTTCTCTCCTGTTTCACACACAGTCTACAGAGGCTGGACTGTCTGGAGTGGAGCAGCAGAGCCGCAGGTGGGCTAGGAAGCAAGTGGGAGGCAGGTGTGCAGAGGGCACGAGTGATACACCAGAAAGTCAGTAAGGAAGACAACAAAACAGTAAGTGTGATGCAGTAGGAATGGAACCTTCTGGTACTTAGCATTTGAGATTCCATCTCATATTCTTTAGTAATACCTGAGGTTACCCTCAATACACATATCCGAAAGGAATTCATAATCATCATGGTTCTGGAGTTGCACAGCTATAGGCTTGTTATCAAAGAAAATGAGTCTTAAAACACCTTAAAAGAGTATAAGATTAATGGTAAGTCTCTTTTCCACTCAAAATGAATTTGTATCATAAGACCAGAAGATGGCTAAATTGTATGACTTATAGTATACTTTGTCTCCTGGAGACAGTGGGTTATTCAGAGAAGAAAGGAAAAATATTTTCTCTCTTTCCATGATGAGACAAACTTTTCAAACAGATAAAAATTGTTGGCCACCCTCCTATTTCTTTTTCTTGCCTCAATTTAACACTTTTTGATCTCTCACGAATTCCCATTGTAGTCTCTGTTGCCTTCATTCTGTCCTAAGTCCTGTACTGTGGCTCCCTAACCCCACCCCTCACATGGCCACCCTTAGTCACTAAGGTCTCCAGTGCCTCAAACAAGGCCTGGCACCTAGAAGCATTCAGCATGTCTGAATGAAGGAATAAGTAGATAAACAAACGAAAAAAATGTTTTCAATGCCCCTAAATTGCCTTCATATTTTCTCCAGAATAAAAAATTTTAAATAAAGTGTCTTATTAAAGGATAGTTGATTTACAATATCAAATTAGTATCAGGTACATGACAGAATGTACTTATGCGAAGAGTTGACTCATTGGAAAAGACCCTGATGCTGGGAGGGATTGGGGGCAGGAGGAGAAAGGGGATGACAGGATGAGATGGCTGGATGGCATCGCAGACTCAATGGACGTGAGTCTGAGTGAATCCGGGAGTTGGTGATGGACAGGGAGGCCTGGTGTGCTGAGATTCATGGGGTCGCAAAGAGTCGGACACGACTGCGCGACTGA
The DNA here is from genome assembly GCA_006408695.1 of Aepyceros melampus. NCBI lineage: Eukaryota > Metazoa > Chordata > Mammalia > Artiodactyla > Bovidae > Aepyceros > Aepyceros melampus. The sequence continues at coordinate 130,604 of SJXQ01001334.1, read as the reverse complement.
ACTTACTAACTTACTTACATGACAGAATGATTCAATATTTTATAGATTATACTCTATTTTTTAAAGAAAAATTTTATTTTGTATTGGGGGTAAATAATCCTCCTGATAATGCAGGAGATATGAGTTCCATCCATGGGTCAGGAAGGTCCCCTGGAGAAGGAAATGGCAACTCACTCCAGTATTCTTGCCTGGGAAATCCCATGGACAGAGAAGCCTCGGGGACTACAGTACATGGCATTGCAAAGAGCTGGACATGACTTAGTGACTAAACAATAATAGCTGATTAACTGTGATAGTCAAGTGAACAGTGAAGGGACTCAACAATACTAGATTATAAGCCATTTTAAATTATTATAAAATATTGACCATATTTTCTGCATTTTACAGTATATCTTTGTAGCTTAACCATTATATACATAGTAGTTTGTACCTCCTAATTCACTATCCCTATCATGCCCCTCCCCTTTTCCCTTTCCCACTGGTGACCACAGTTTATATCTGTAAGTCTGTTTGTTTTGTTATATTTGTTTTGCTTTTTGATTCCACATATAAATGATAGCATAAAAATATTTGTCTTTCTCTGTTCAACTTATCTCACTTAGTATAATACCCCCACATCCATCCATGTTACTGTGAGTGGTAATATCTCATTTTATTTTTATGGCTGAGTAATGTCCCATATCTATGTGTGGAAATATATATATATATACACACATATACATCATATCTTTCATATCTTATTTATTCATTCATTTATCAATGGACAACTTACGTTGCTTACACAGCTTGGCAATTATAAGAAATGTTGCTGTGAATATTTGGATATGTGTATCTCTTTGGGTTGGTGTTTTTGCAGAACTCTTTAAATGCTTTCCAGGAACTCAAAGGAAGACAATCTGATTGAGTTCAAAATGAACATGTTCATGATCAAAAGTCTATAACTTTTTGGGAAGAATTTGCATTGCTAAGGAGAATGTTTAATAACCCAAATTATTATCTAATTTATAGACTCTTAGGCAAAATAACAAGTTGAGACACCATACAAACAGGCAGGTTTAATAATATCAGGCAGAAGATGGCTGGCTAGGCAAGATTAAATTTCTTGGGAATCTGTTCCCAGGATGAGGGTCATTAAAACTCCCTCTACCTTTATATAACTTCTTTCCACTCTCTCTTCTAAACTAATAGTTTCTCTATGAGCACACAAGTGTTTTCTGGACTGCTTTTATCTTTCAGTAAAATAGAGCATAGGACAAGAGTGATGACAGCCATTTGTGTGAATGGGCCATTGCTAAGTCAGGGACTGTTTGATGGAGAGATAGGCTTGGGTTTTTGTTGCAGAGGAAGCTAGCTTTGGCAGAGTGATTCAGATTCAACTGTAGAAACTTGAACAGCTTGTGTGAGCATGGGTCACACACTCAAGATCAGTTTCTGAATGAGTCCTATAAATTTAAGACTAGACTCTGGATCAGTGTGTGTGTGCGTGTGTGTGTGTGTGTGTGCATGTGTGTATGAGTGGGAAGGGTGAGGCTAGAAAAGGTGGAGTGTGGAATGAACAAGAAGGGCTGAGACTGGCCATGAGTCATCTTCTGTCTCTGGAGAATAGGAGTCAGCTTTTCTTTTCTTCCTCCCTCCCACCTCCTGTACCTTCTCTCTCTGCCTCTTTCCTGTCCTTCATGTAACAGTATTTATTGATCATCTTTCATATGCCTGGCCTCTTTCCTACAGTTTTATTGCATTTGGATAATGATTTTGTTCTGAGCCACACGAGGTTATGTCAGTAAAATTCTGGTTTTACTTGATTTTCTGGAACCAACCAACCAATGCCTAGGTGATTGTTTTGCAATCCTGGGATATTTAAAGGATGATTCCTTTGTAAAAACCTAGGAATTCTCACTCCTTTTATGCCTTATCAATTTCTTCTACTCAGGGTATCAAAGCAATGAAACAGTTGATGAAAGTTTTCACAGAAGATTTCTCAATGAGAGGAATAGATCAAGGAGAGGTGGCTCAACAGTGCCTAAATAAGACTTGAACAAAAGTTTGACTAATTACCTACTGATTCATATGCATTCCCTTAACTTTTTCTGGTAGCTTAGCTGGTAAAGAAACTACCTACAATGCAGGAGATCCCAGTTTGATTCCTGGATTGGGAAGATCCACTGGAGAAGGGATAGGCTACCCACTCCAGTATTCTTGGGCTTCCCTTGTGACTCAGCTGGTAAAGAATCTGCCTACAATGTGGGTAACTTGGGTTCTATCACTGGGTTAGAAAGATCCCCTGGAGAAGGGAAAGGCTATCCATTCCAGTATTCTGGCCTGGAGAATTCCACAGACAGTCCATGGGGTCTCAAAGAGTCAGACACAACTGAGCAACTTTCACTTTCAGGATTGAGTTTGGCATTCATATGAATATTTATTTTTGATATATCTCTTTCCAATTCTGGAGTAACTTTTAGATTATAATAATGGCTAACATTTATTGTGTTCTTAGTAGGTACTGGGAATTGCACTAAGCACTTCACAATGACCCCATGAGATAGGTACTGTTATCTACACTCTGCGGACAGGGAAATGAAGTCGAGAAAGGTCAAGTCCTTTGCCCACAGTCTTATAGATAGTGGGTAATGAGACCTGTTTCAGCCATGCATATACCTTATCTCTGATCTGAAGAATATAGACATTTAGAATGAGAGTTCTGGCTATGCCATTATGATTAACAGTTATACTTATGTCTATGTATTTTTCATTGAACACATTATGTGTGCATTTTTCAAGATTTTGTTAAATTACCTTTGGACATGAATGAAATTGGTGAAAGGATAAAATGCATTCTGACTTAAACTGAAAATTTCTGTGTCAGAAAGAAGAGACTGGTAAAAAACTGTTCTGGTACTTTCTTCTCTTTTTCTATTGCTATTCTGAGCAAGAGAAAGATGGGTTTCTGACCTCTTTTTCTTGCCTTCTACTTAAATAGTATACTTGACAGCCACATAGAGATTAGTCAGTGTAAGGAAAATCAAAGCTATTCCCTATTTGAAAAGGTTACTGAGGTAAATTATTTTTTTCTCCTCTGAAGATCTTTAAATAAACTAACATGGACACACACACACACACACACACACCTGCAAATGTTCATTTCAGAAAAATTAGAAACCTCTGGGGAACTTTAAGGTCAAAATAGATTCCTTTACCTGCCTGAATGTGGAAAGGAAAGCAGATAATCTTTGTTCTTTGTAACTCTGATATTTTTCTTCTGTAGAGGTTACTGCCTGGTTCTGTGGACAATGCATAGAATCACAATAAAAGACTTTAGTTTCTGTCCTAAGACCTTTGATTACATGGCAGAGCAATGATTTTAGTCATGCCTTTGACTTTTGAAAAACAGAAGTTAAGGTTTTCTGGCTTAAGGCTGCACATTTTAAGAACCATAGTAAGACGTGTTCCTTCTATGGTTCATGTTATTTCTTTGGGAATAAGTTAAGATTTTTATGGAAGACAGTTAAATACTTGAAATGACTGAAAAGTAGTAAGCTTTGCTCTTTCTAAAGAACATAATGATACAGTTCGCTCAAAGGAATCTTATTTTTTTCTTAAATAATGTAATGATTCACCAAGATTCTTTCACCAGTTTTCCTTGTCATTATGTCAGGTACAATAATGATTCCCTAAAGAAGTTCATATTTCAATTCCCAGAACTGTGAATATGTTAGTTCATGTGGTAAAAATAATTTTTGCTGATATGATTAAGAATTTTGAGATGGGGAAATTATTCTGGATTATTTAGTCCCAAATAATCATTAGAGTCTTTACAAGTGAAATAAAGAGGCAGGAGAGGGAGGTTAAAGAGAGATTTGAAGATGCTACACTGCTGGATTTAAAGATAGAGAAGGGGGCCATGAGAAGGGGGCTTCTAGAGATTGGAGACAACCTCTAGAAGCTGGAAAAGCCAAGGAGATGGATTTCTTCCTGCTGCCTTCAAAAAGAATGTAGTCCTGCTGATATCTTGATTTGAGCTCACCTCCACGCTCTGAATGTTTATGTCCCCCCAGAATTCATATGTTGAAATCTTAAGGCCCAGTATGATTGTATTAGGAGGTAGGGACTTTGGGAGATAACTAGGTCATGAGAATGAAGTCCTCATGTGAGAGAATAGAAAAAATTATCCTGGTACAGAGCTCCTAAAAGATCTTTTAATTTCATAAATGAGAAGAGCCCCAGGACCATCTTTTGTTCTATTATTTGTTTTACTTTTGTCCAACTCTTTGACTCTGGCTTCTGACACAGAGTTCCTATATCTCTAGGGATTTCCTGGGTGATAGTAATGTCTTTTGTTCTGATTCCTGGGTCACTCCTAGGTGGAGACTGGTTACCAGAAAGAGGAGGCTTGGAATTTTCATACCATATCTTTCATTCTCCAGAGAGGGACAATGGGCTGGAAATGGAGTCAATAACTGATCACAACTACATGATGAAACCTCTGTAAAAATCTCAAAAGAATGGGTTTGGAGAGCCTCCGGTTTGGTGAACAGGTGGAGGTACTGGGAGGGTGATGTGTCCAGGGAGGGCATGGAAGCTCCCACATAACTTGCCATATATATCACCTTCGGTCCTTTTATAATAAACCAGTAAATAGTGAGTGAACTGTTTTCCTGAGTTCTGTGAGTCAGTCTAGCAAATTAACTGAACCCAAGGAGGCATATAGTCTGATGTACACTTGATTGGTCAGAAACAGAGGTGACAACCCGGATTTGTGATTAACATCTAAAGTGGGGAGGGAGGCAGTCTTGTGGGATGGAATGCTTAACCTCTGGGATTTGATGCCATTTCCAGGTAGACAGTGTCAGAACTGAGTTAAATTGTAGGATACCCAGCTGGCATGACAGAGAATTGCTGGTTGTGGGGGAAGACCCCACATATCTGGTATCAGAAGTATTGCAAGTGGGCAGTAATGTGAAGGTAAAAGAGAAAAACTAGAGGAAAACTGAGCTTTTCCTTGAAACATCTACAAGTATTACTGATCGTTAAATGATGTTTCTGAGGAAGTGGTATATTGACATATTTTCCTGTCATCAATAACAGGTAAGATTATTGCTTAGTGCATTTTACTAACTATCTGAGGGTTTCTCAGGTGGTACCAGTGGTAAAGAATCCTCCTGCCAATGCAGGAGACACAAGAGACTCAGGTTTGATCCCTGGGTTGGGAAGATCCTCTTGAGTAGGAGATGGCAATCCACTCCAGTGTTCTTGCCTGGCTGGTATCATAGAGAATTGCTTGTTGTGGAGAAAGACCCCACATATCTGGCATCAGAAGTGGGGCAATAGTGTGATGGTAAAAGAGAAAAACAAGAGGAAAACGGAGATTTTCTTTGATATATCTACAATGATGTTTCTGAGTAACTTTGATATATTAACTGTGATATATATAGTAACTGTGATATATTATACTTTCTTGTCATCAGTAAGAGGTAAAATTATCACTCAGTGCATTTTACTGATATATGAATATTGGCAATCCACAGGAGCCAAATATATTAGTTGATGTGATATTATGAGGGAACTGAGATCTTGGAATCACAAACCTTGAGTTCTAATCTGTGTAGTTCTCATAGGCTCATAGAATTTTGGGAGTGAAAAACTCAGCTACATCTCTTTCATCTAACGAATGGGCACAGCCCCTTTGCATCTGACTTTCTATTTGTAAAATGGGATTATATAATATTACCTTTATGCAGAGTACATCATGAGAAACGCTGGACTGGAAGAAACACAAGCTGGAATCAAGATTGCTGGGAGAAATATCAATAACCTCAGATATGCAGATGACACCACCTTTATGGCAGAAAGTGAAGAGGAGCTAAAAAGCCTCTTGAAGAAAGTAAAAGAGGAGAGTGAAAAAGTTGGCTTAAAGCTCAACATTCAGAAAATGAAGATCATGGCATCCGGTTCCATCACTTCATGGGAAGTAGATGGGGAAACAGTGGAAACAGTGTCAGACTTTATTTTTTTGGGCTCCAAAATCACTGCAGATGGTGACTGCAGCCATGAATTAAAAGATGCTTACTCCTTGGAAGAAAAGTTATGACCAACCTAGATAGTATATTCAAAAGCAGAGACATTACTTTGCCGGACTAAGGTCTGTCTAGTCAAGGCTATGGTTTTTCCAGTGGTCATGTATGGATGTGAGAGTTGGACTGTGAAGAAGGCTGAGCAAATAAGAATTGTTGCTTTTGAACTGTGGTGTTGGAGAAGACTCTTGAGAATCCCTTGGACTGCAAGGAGATCCAACCAGTCCATTCTGAAGGAGATCGGCCCTGGGATTTCTTTGGAAGGAATGATGCTAAAGCTGAAACTCCAGTACTTTGGCCACTTCATGCAAAGAGTTGACTCATTGGAAAAGACCCTGATGCTGGGAGGGATTGGGGGCAGGAGGAGAAGGGGAAGACGGAGGATGAGATCGCTGGATGACATTACTGACTCGATGGACATGAGTCTGACTGAACTCTGGGAGTTGTTGATGGACAGGGAGGCCTGGAGTGCTGCAATTCATGGGGTCGCAAAGAGTCCGATACGACTGAGTGACTGAACTGAACTGAAACTGAATAACTTCAGGAGACTTGACAGCCTTCAGGGGCTTAAAATGTCATACTGTATTTAAAATATTTTGCCAGCTTAGTCCACTAGAGACGTGTAAATTTTTATTAGCAGTTAGGATACTTAATAGGAGAAGGCACTGGCAACCCACTCCAGTACTCTTGCCTGGAAAATCCCATGGACGGAGGAGCCTGGTGTGCTGTAGTCCATGGGGTCGCGAAGAGTCGGACACGGCTGAGCGACTTCACTTTCACTTTTCTCTTTCGTGCACTGGAGAAGGAAATGGCAACCCATTCCAGTGTTCCTGCCTGGAGAATTCCAGGGATGGCAGAGCCTGGTGGGCAGCTGTCTATGGGGTCACACAGAGTCAGACACGACTGAAGTGACTTAGCAGTAGCAGCGCAGGATACTTAATAAGCTGGAAGGCACTGTTTTTGCCAGTGCTGGATAATAGAGAAATGGCCATGTAAGTAACAGACAATACCTTGAAAGTGCACTTCTGCTGGCTTTGGTAGGTGACGATGAGAGTGAGTCTCTTTTTTCTGTCTTCCATTTAGCCCCACTTTGCCTTTCATTGATAGGCTTGCCAGTTTCTTTCTTTCTTTTCTTTTTCTTTTTTCTATCAAGAGAGCACAAAGCTGTACACTATGACCAATGATATCCTTTTCTCCTTCCTGTTTCATTTCTCATTCTCTTAGGTGGAGGGGATACTTGTCTCTGGAGGGCAGTTTTATCTTACATATCTGGGACCTGGTTTTTTTTCATAGGAAGTACAAGTAAATGAGAAAAATAACTTTTAAATATCAGACTTTTGCTTTAAAGACAACTGTCAATAATGGACTCTGTTTTATTGAGAGATATCAGTAAAACTTTGTTTCCACTCTGTGCTAAGCGTTCCAATTTGACAACTATTGTTTATTACTTTTAATGTTCTCATTAACCAAGCACTTTTGAATGAGCCTTTGAGGTACATTATTTCTGCATCTGAAAGTCAAGATTGAGGAAGCATGCTGTTCTTCCAGTATATTCTGCCAGCTTAAAGGAGCTAATGTAGTTTCCAAAAGTGTCTATTTAGAAGCAGTTAAATGACCACAGACATCAGGCATAAGCAAGTGTGTAATACAAAACTGTGGTGCTGGAGCAGTGCCTGTGTGGTGCTGAAGTGACTTTGAGGAGATACCACATGTCCAAGGGCAAGAAGAAACTCCAGCAAAATGGTAGGAGAGGTGAAATTGCATTTAGAATCAAACCCCATACCTGCCGAGACACTCAGAGGGTTTAAACATACCTTGTGCACACCAGGACCCAGAGACCCCACAGAAACTGAGACAGAACTGTCTTTGAGTGTCTCTTGAGAGGTACAGGTCAGCAGTGCACTGCTTCAGAAGCAGAGGTTCTGGGTGCAGTAGACCTGGGTATGGCATGGCATAAGCCCTCTAGGAGGAGGTCATCATTAACCCCACCATAGAGCTGTCAGAACTTACACAGTCTGGGGAAACCACTCTTGGAGGACACAAACAGAAACTTTTGTGCACCAGGACACAAGAGAAAGGAGCAGTGACCTCACAAGAGACTGACCCAGACTTGCCCGTGATTGTCAAGGAATCTCTGGTTGGAGGTGTGGTTGGGTGGTGGCCTGCTGCAGGGTTGGAGGCACTGAGTGCAACAGTGTGTGCATGTGACCTTTGAAGGAGGTTGCCATTATCTTCATTAACTCAACCATAGATTGGCCTCAGGTCAAATAACAGGGAGGGAACACAGCCACACCCTTAAACAGAAAATTTGATTAAAGATTTACTGAGCATGTCCCTGCCAATCAGAACAAGACTCAGTTTCCCCTTCAGTCATTCTCTCCCATCATGAACCATGGCTGTCTGGCACAGGAGTGGCCAAAAGGAGATATCCCATGTCCAAGGTCAGGAGTGGTGGCCATGAGCAGATACCCCAAGTCCAAGGTAAGAGAAACCCAAGTAACAGGGTAGGAGCTAAGAGAAAGCATCAGAGGGCAGACAGATTAAAACCGCAATCACAGAAAACTAGCCAAACTGACAACATGGACTATAGCCTTGTTTAACTCAATGAAACTAAGCCATGCAGTGTGGGACCACCCAAGACAGATGGGTCAGGGTGGAGAGGTCTGACAGAATATGGTCCACTGGAGAAGGGAATGGCAAACCACTTCAATATTCTTGCCTTGAGAACCACATGAACAATATGAAAAGGCAAAAAGATAGGACACTGAAAGATGAACTCCCCAGGTTGGTAGGTGCTCAATATGCTACTGGAGATCAGTGGAGAAATAACTCCATAAAGAATGAAAGGATGGATCCAAAGCAAAAACAACACCCAGTTGTGGGTGTGACTGGGGATAGAAGCAAGGTCTGATGCTATAAAGAGCAATATTGTATAGGAACCTGGAATGTTAGGTCCATGAATCAAGGCAAATTGGAATTAGTCAAACAGGAAATGGTAAGAGTGAACGTTGACATTCTAGGAATCAGAGACCTAAAATGGACTAGAAGGGTGAATTTAACTCAGATGACCATTGTATCTACTATTGTGGGCAAAAATCTCCTAGAAGAAATGGAGTAGCCATCATAGTAAACAAAAGAGCCTGAAATGTAGTACTTGGATGCAATCTCTGAATGAGAGAATGATCTCTGTTCATTTCCAAGGCAAACCATTCAATATCATGGTAATCCAAGTCTATGCCCTGACCAGTCACACTGAAGAAGTTGAACTGGAATGGTTTTATGAAGACCTCCAAGACCTTTTAGGAATAACACTCACAAAATATGTCTTTTCAATAAGGGGACTGGAATGCAAAAGTATGAAGTCAAGAAATACCTGGAGTAAAAGGCAAATTTGGCCTTGGAGTACAGAATGAAGCAGGGAAAATCTCATAGAGTTCTGCCAAGAGAACACACTGTTCATAGCAAATGCCCTCTTCCAACAACACAAGAGAAGACTCTATGCATGGAAATCACCAGATGGTTAACACTGAAATCAGATTGATTATATTCTTTGAAGCCAAAGATGAAGAAACACTATACAGTCAGCAAAAACAAGACTGGGAGCTGACTGTGGCTCAGATCATGAACTTCTTATTGCCAAATTCAGACTTAAATTGAAGAAAGTAGGAAAAACCACTAGACTATTCAAGTATGACCTAAATCAAACCCCTTATGATTATACAGTAGAAGTTATAAATAGATTTAAGGGGCTAGATCTGACAGACAGAGTGCCTGATGAACTATGGGTGGAATTCATGATATTTTACAGGAGTCAGAGATCAAGACCATCCCAAAGAAAAAGAGAAGCAAAAAAAAAAAAAAAAAAGAAAGAAAGAAAAAGAGAAGCAAAAAAGCAAAACGACTGTCTGAGGAGACCTTACAAAGAGCTGTGAAAAGAACAGAAGCCAAAGGCAAGGAGAAAAGGAAAGATAAACCCATTTGAATGCAGAGTTCCAAAGAATAGCAAGGAGAGATAAGAAAGCCTTCCTCAGTGATCAATGCAAAGAAATAGGGGAAAATAATAGAATGGAAAGAATAGAGATCTTTTCAAGAAACTTAGAGATACCAAGGGAAATTTTCATGCAAAGATGGGTTCAATAAAGGGCAGAAGTGATATGGATGTAACAGAAGCAAAAGCTATTAAAAGGTGGCAAGAATACACAGAAAAAGTGTACTAAAAAGATCTTCATGATGCAGATAATCATGATGATGTGATCAATCACCTAGAGCCAGACATCTTGGAATGTGAAGTCAAGTGGGCCTTACGAAGACTATGAACCAAGCTAGTGGAGGTGATGAATTACAGTTGAACTATTGCAAATCCTAAAAGAAGATGCTGCTAAAGTGCTACACTCAATATGTCAGCAAATTTGGAAAACTCAGCAGTGGCCATAGGACTGGAAAAGGTCAGTTTTCATTCCAATCCTAAAGAAAGACAATGCCAACAAATGCTCAAACTACTGCACAATTGCACTCATCTCACATGCTCAAAAGTAAAGTAATGCTCAAAATTCCACTGGCCGAACCTCAGCAATACATGAACCGTGAACTTCCAAATGTTCAAGCTGGTTTTAGAAAAGGCATAGAAATGAGAGAACAAATTGCCAACATCCACTGGATCATGGAAAAAGCAAGAGGGTTCCAGAAAAACATCTATTTATGCTTTATTGACTATGCCAAAGCCTTTGACAGTGTGGATCACAATAAACTGGAAAATTCTGAGAGAGATGGGAATACCAGACCACCTGACCTGCCTCTTGAGAAATCTGCATGCAGGTCAGGAAGCAACAGTTAGAACTGGACATGGAACAACAGACTGGTTCTAAATAGGAAAAGGAGTACGTCAAGGCTGTATATTGTCACCCTGCTTGTTTAACTTCTGTTCAGAGTATATCAGGAGAAACGCTGGACTGGAAGAAGCACAAGCTGGAAGCAAGATTGCCAGGAGAAATATCAATAACCTCAGATGTGCAGATGATACCACCCTTATGGCAGAAAGTGAAGAAGAACTCACAGGCCTCTTGATGAAAGTGAAAGAGGAGAGTGAAAAAGTGGTTTAAAGCTCAGCATTCAAAAAACGAAGATCATGGCATCCATTCCCATCACTTGATGGCAAATAGATGGGGAAACAGTGGAAACGGTGTCAGACTTTACTTTTTTGGGCTCCAAAATCACTGCATATGGTGATTGCAGCCATGAAATTAAAAGACGCTTACTCCTTGGAAGGAAAGTTATGACCAACCTAGACAGCATATTCAAAAGCAGAGACATTACTTTGTCAACAAAGGTCCATGTAGTCAAGGCTATGGTTTTTCTAGTAGTCATGTATGTATGTGAGAGTTTGACTATAAAGAAAGCTGAATGCCAAAAAGAATTGATGCTTTTGAACTGTGGTGTTGAAGACTCTTGAGAGTCCCTTGGACTGCAAAGAGATCCAACCAGTACATCCTAAAGGAGATCAGTCCTGGGTGTTCATTGGAAGGACTGATGCTGAAGCTGTAACTCCAATACTTTGGCCACCCAATACAAAGTGCTGACTCATTTGAAAAGACCCTGATGCTGGGAAAGGTTGAGGGCAGGATGACAAGGGGATGACAGACGTTGAAAGGGTTGGATGGCATCACCGACTCAATGGACATGAGTTTGAGTAAACTCCTGGAGTTGCTGATGGACAGGGAGGCCTGGAGTGCTGTGGTTCATGGGGTTGCGAAGAGTGGGACACGACTGAATGACTGAACTGAACTGAACTGGAGCCCAGAAATAAAGTCAGCCACTGTTTCTTTGTTTCCCCATTTATTTATCATGAAGTGATGGGGCCTGATGCCATGATCTTAGTTTTCTGATGTTGAGCTTTAAACCAACTTTTTTGCTCTCCTCTTTCATTTTCATCAAGATGCTCTTTAGGTTTTTTTTTTTTTTCACTTTCTGCCATAAAGGTGGTGTCATCTGCATATCTGAGGTTATTGATATTTCTCCCAGCAAACTTGATTCCAGCTTGTTCTTCTTCCAACCTAGCATTTCTCATGATGTACTCTGCATAGAAGTTAAATAAGCAGGGTGACAATATACAGCCTGACATAGTCCTTTTCCTATTGGAACCAGTCTGTTGTTCCATGTCCAGTTCTAACTGTTGCTTCTGGACCTGCATACAGATTTCTGAAGAGGCAGATCAGGTGGTCTGGTGTTCCCATCTCTTTCTGAATTTTCCATGGTTTACTGTGATCCACACTGTCAAAGGCTTTGACATAGTCAATAAAGCAGAAACATGTTTCTCTGGAACTCCCTTGCCTGTTATAATGATCCAGTGGATGTTGGCAATTTGTTCTCTCATTCCTATGCCTTTTCTAAAACCAGCTTGAACATCTGGAAGTTCACAGTTCACGTATTGCTGAAGCCCAGCCTGTAGAATTTTGAGCATTCCTTTACTAGAGTGTGAAATGAGTGCTATTGTGTGGTAGTTTGAGCATTCTTTGGCATTGCCTTTCATTGGGATTGGAATGAAAACTGACCTATTCCGTCCTATGGCCACTGCTGAGTTTTCCAAATTTGCTGACATGTTGAGTGCAGCACTTTCAGAGCATCATCCTTTGAAATAGCTCAACTGGAATTCCATCACCTCCACTAGCTTTGTTCATAGTGAGGCTTCATAAGTCTCATTTGACTTTGCATTCTAGGATATCTGGCTCTAGGTAAGTGATCATACCATTGTGATTATCTGGGTCATGGAGATCTTTTTTTGGTATAGTTCTGTGTATTTTTGCCACTCTTGTTAATATCTTCTGTTTCTGTTTGTCCATACCATTTCTGTCCTTTGCTGAACCCATCTTCGCATGAAATGTTCTCTTGGTATCTCTGATTTTCATGGAGAAATCTCTATTGTTTCCCATTCTATTCTTTCCCTCTGTTTCTTTGCAGTGATCACTGAGGAAGGCTTTCTTATCTCTCCTTACTATTCTTTGCAACTCTTTCAGTTGGGTATATCTTTCCTTTTCTCCTTTGTCTTTAGCTTCTCTTCTTTTCACAGCTATTTGTAAGGCCTCCTCATATAGTCATTTTGCTTTTGTTTGCATTTCTTTTCCATAGGGATGGTCTTGATCCTGTCTCCTGTACAATGTCATGAATCTCTGTCCATAGTTCATTAGGCACTCTGTCTGTCAGATCTAGTCCCTTAAATCTATTTCTCACTTCCACTGTATAATCATAAGGGATTTAGTTTTGGTCATACCTGAATAGTCTAGTGGTTTTCCCTACTTTCTTCAATTTAAGTCTGAATTTGGCAATAAAGAGTTCATGATCTGAGCCACAATCAGCTCTCGGTCTTGTTTTTGCTGACTGTTTAGAGCTTCTCCATCTTTGGCTACAAAGAATAAAATCAATCTGATTTTTGTTGTTGGCCATCTGGTGATGTCCATGTATAGAGTCTTCTCTTGTGTTGTTGGAAGAGGGTATTTGCTATGACCTGTGTGTTCTCTTGGCAAAACTCTATTAGCCTCTGCCCTGCTTCATTCTGTACTCCTAGGATAAATTTGCTGTTATTCCAGGTGTTTCTTTTCTTCCTACTTTTGCATTCCAGTCCTCTGTAACAAAAATGACATATTTTGGGGGTGTTAGTCCTAAAAGGTCTTGTAGGTCTTCATAGAACCATTCCAGTTCAGCTTCTTCAGTGTTACTGATTGGGGCACAGACTTGGATTACCATGATATTGAATGGCTTGCCTTGGAAAGGAACAGAGATTATTCTGTCACTTTTGAAATTGTATCCATGTACTGCATTTCGGACTCTTGTTGACTATGATGGCTACTCCATTTCTTCTAAGGGATTCCTGCCCACAGTAGTAGATAGAATGGTCATTTGAGTTAAATTCAACCATTCCTGTCCATGACTCCAAAATGTTGACATTCACTCTTGCCATCTCCTGTTTGACTCCTTCGAATTTTCCTTGATTCATGGACCTAACATTCCAGATTCCTATGCAATCCAAAGAATAGCAAGAAGAGATAAGAAAGCCTTCTTCAGCGATCAATCCAAAGAAATAGAGGAAAAGAACAGAAGGGGAAAGACTAGAGATCTCTTCAAGAAAATTAGAGATACCAAGGGAACATTTCATGCAAAGATGGGTCGATAAAGGACAGAAATGGTCTGGACCTAACAGAAGCAAAAGATATTAAGAGGAGGTGGCAAGAATACACGGAAGAACTGTACAAAAAAGATCTTCACGACCCAGATAATCATGATGATGTGATGACTAATCTAGAGCCAGACATCTTGGAATGTGAAGTCAAGTGGGCCTTAGAAAGCATCACTACGAACAAAGATAGTGGAGGTGATGGAATTCCAGTTGAGCTGTTTCAAATCCTGAAAGATGATATTGTGAAAGTGCTGCACTCACTATGCCAGCAAATTTGGAAAACTCAGCAGTGGCCACAGGACTGGAAAAGGTCCGTTTTCATTCCAATCCCAAAGAAAGGCAATGCCAAAGAATGCTCAAACTACCACACAATTGCACTCATCTCACATGCTAGTAAAGTAATGCTCAAAATTCTCCAAGCCAGACTTCAGCAGTACGTGAACCGTGAACTTCCTGATGTTCAAGCTGGTTTTAGAGAAGGCAGAGGAACCAGAGATCAAATTGCCAACATCCACTGGATCATGGAAAAAGCAAGAGAGTTCCAGAAAAACATCTATTTCTGCTTTATTGACTATGCCAAAGCCTTTGACTGTGTGGATCACAATAAACTGTGGAAAATTCTGAAAGAAAGGTGATGGAATTCCAGTTGAGCTGTTTCAAATCCTGAAACATGATGCTGTGAAAGTGCTGCACTCAATATTGCCAGCAAATCTGGAAAACTCAGCAGTGGCCACAGGACTGGAAAAGGTCTGTTTTCATTCCAATTACAAAGAAAGGCAATGCCAAAGAATGCTCAAACTACCGCACAATTGCACTCCTCTCACATGCTAGTAAAGTCATGCTCAAAATTCTCCAAGCCAGACTTCAGCAATACGTGAACCATGAACTCCCTGATGTTCAAGCTGGTTTTAGAAAAGGCAGAGGAACCAGAGATCAAATTGCCAACATCCGCTGGATCATGGAAAAAGCAAGAGAGTTCCAGAAAAACATCTATTTCTGCTTTATTGACTATGCCAAAGCCTTTGACTGTGTGGATCACAGTAAACTGTGGAAAATTCTGAAAGAGATGGGAATATCAGACCACCTAACCTGACTCTTGAGAAATCTGTATGCAGGTCAGGAAGCAACAGTTAGAACTGGACATGGAACAACAGACTGGTTCCAAATAGGAAAAGGAGTACGTCAAGGCTGTATATTGTCACCTGGGAAGCCCAATACAAATGTTGACTTTTTCCTAATCAGATTCAGATTCAGTTTGATAGATCTGGATTCAAACAATAGTTCCATTACTTATTAGCAGTGTGACCTTGGGCAAGTTCATTTTGCGCTCCTAACCTAGTTCCCTCCTCTGTGTACTCTGAGTAATAATACTGGGTAACTCAATGGACTGTCATTGAAGATGATGAGGTGATGTGATATTGATGCACAGTTCTCAATAACTAGCTGGTTCTGGAATTCCCTGGTGTCCAGTGATTAGAACTCTGTGCTTCTACTGCAAGGGGCACAGGTCCCTGGTGAGGGAACTAAGATTTCGCATGCTATGTGGTACATCAAAAAACAAACAAACAAACAAACAAAAAAACTAGTTGGTGCTATTGCCATTTTTATCAACACTTGCTCTGCAAGGCTTCTTGCCTACTATACAGGGTACCTCACAGAGATTGCTGGTCTGTGTCACAAACGGCAAGAATCATTTTTATACTCTTCTTATTCCCTGAGTGCCTGGCCCTGTGCTGAGTGCTAGACAGAGTGGAAGATGTGTTTGCTTTTTCACATGCAACAAAGTTATATGAAAATATTTGCACATTGGTATGAAGCAGGGAGAAATGGGAGGGTTTGCTGATTGACCAGCTGCAAAGCAGTAGCAGGTGAAGTACTCCCTAAATTGTACAAGTGAGAAAAAACAACGTGAATGTCACAACTTGGGTCTTTCTCAGTTTATTCATTTGGAAGGGATGCCACAACAGAGTACTATAGACCTGATTGGGTTAAACAACAGAAATGTATTATCCCAGTTCTGGAGGCTAGAAGCTCAAGATCAAACAGAGCAGGGCTGATTCCTTCTGAGGGCAGTGAAGAATTTTCTGACCATCCTTTGCATTCTTTACCTTGTAAGCATCACCCCAACCTCTGCTTTCGTCTTCACATAGTGGTCTCCGCAGTGGAGCTGTGTCCAAGTTGCCCATTTTTATAAGGGCGCCAGTCATACTGGAGTAAGGGTTCCTATTCAAGTGTATTGTTGTCATTCAGTCGCTCAGTCTTGTATGACTCTTTGTGACCCCATACCAGGCTTCCCTGTCCTTCACAATCTTCCAGAGTTTGCTCAGACTCATGTCCATTGAGTTGATGATGCCATCTAACCATCTCATCCTTTGTTGTCTCCTTCTCCTCCTACCTTCAATCTTTCCCAGCCATCAGGATCTTTTCCACTGAGTCAATTCTTTGCATCAGGTGGCCAAAGCATTGGCGCTCCAGCTTTAGCATCAGTCCTTCCAATGAATATTCAGGACTTATTTCCTTTAGGATTGACTGATTTGATCTTGTAGTCCAAGGGACTCTCAAGAGTCTTCTCCAACACCCTATTTCAAAAGCATCAATGCTTTGGCACTCAGTCTTCTTTATGGTCCAACTCTCTCATCCAGACATGACTGCTGGAAAAAACCATAGTTTTGATAGAAGGACCTTTGTGACTCAACTGTGACCTCATCTGAACTAATTACATACAGAAATAACCTGATTCCCAAATAAAGCCACACACCCTGAGGTCCTGGGGAGTTAGGACTTCAACATACAAATTTGGGGGAACACAATTAAACCCACAGCACAGTCACGCTCCGCAGCATCCTTCGTGCTCTCCTTGTCCAGGGCCTTGGCTCCCTGCCGCCTTCCTCTTCCTTGTTTTCTACAGTCTGGTAAAAACTGGTGTTTCATAAGACCACACCCAGAAGTCACCTACAACACTGCTCTGTATTCTTTGCTGACTTTGCCCCTTATAATTCAGGCCTTGTGCTCTGAAGGGAAGGAGATGTGCTCTCTTGGGAGCCCTCCAGATTATAAAGAACAAACAGAACAAATTGTTTAAAGGAGCTTTGATGACTCACTCATCATTCCTACCCTCCCATTGTCTTTGTGCATTTCTCCTTACTCACTGACCTTTCTTCTTGGCAATCTGCTCCAGACAAAGCGCTCACCTTCTCTTTCAACTCAGCCCTCCCAGCAGAGGGATCCTGTGTGTGGGCCATGCATTGGAATGATCAGCATGGGCACCATGGAGCAAGGTTAACAAGGAGCAGTTTCAATTCTGTAGCCTTCTCCACACCCCTTCTCTCCATTTATATTTTCAACATATGGTTGGCTTTATAATGTTGCTTTAATGTTTTCTCTTGTATTTAATTATTTAAAGATTTAATAACAAACTGCTGAGAATCAATCACACACCAGGGACACATTGCTTTGAATTCTTGCTCTTTTTTTCTGCTTTTACGTAAGAGTGAATTTAAGTCACTGGAAACTAAAAACACAAAGCTAAAGGGGGAAGAGAAGAGAATGACTTAGATACTTTCAGAAAAGGGTATCTGGAGGTGAAATCGAACTCTCAGCAATATCTGATACCTATCTCTTATCAGCAGTGGGCAGTGGTGATAACCAAGGAGCATCAAAACAAGCAGCTTTAATTCCATTTTCTTTCTAAGAAGTAAAGGCAATAGCTTACAACTCAAATTTTTTCTTTTTAAAATAAATTCCTCTCGGGCTTAGTTCTGACTGTTGGGGACCAGGAGACAGAAGGAGAAATACTGCTGTAGGGCTCTGGTGCTAGTGACAGAGACAGGGATTTTTTTTTTTTTTAATGTCACATTTAGAATTTTTAAATGGCTCATTGCCCAGTATTTTAGGCTCTCCTTTCCTCATTTCTAGCTATTAGCTGAATGAGCTAACCTAGTTAGGAAGACATGCATTCATTAACATATTCACACGTTTTGCATGACCAGCTCTGCTGAATAGTGTGACAGGCACTAAGGGTTCAGCAAGAAGCAATGCCAACTCCATCCTGCCTTTTTATAGCCTCTCACATCCACCCGTGGAGAACAGAGTTCTGGAAAACATAGTTGTAGTCTATGCGCTCTGATGGAGGGAAGTACAAGATACTGTGGAAGCCCAGAGGAAGGCACTAACCCAGAGGGAGAGGAAGTGAGAGAGGCTTCCTGGAAGAAGAGACAACTGACATGAGACCTGAAAGATCAATAGGAGTGTGACCAATTATGGGCTTCCCTGGGTCTCAGATGGTAAAGAATCTGCCTGTAACTGGGGAGCCCTGGGTTCAATCCCTGGTTTGGGAAGACCCCCTGGAGGAGGGCATGGTATTCCAGATTCTTGGCTGGAGAATCCCCAAGGAGAGAGGAGCCTGACAGGCTACAACCCATGGGGTCACAGAGAGTCAGACACAACTGAACGACTAAGCACAGCACAGCACAGTGTGCAGAACGTACTTCAAACTATGGCACATTATGAGAGTGCATCTTAAAAATCCTGTCAAAGGAAAGAGTTGCCTGATGAAGCTTTATGTTCCCGTGCTTAAGAGACTGATGAAGCAAGAAGAGGATTGGAGAAAGGATCTTTGGGGGGTAGGGGGTTAAATGATAAATTATTACTACTTTAACGTCACAAATAAAATATCTGAGTTTCATTTTCATTGTAAGGATCATTTGAGATCAATATCATAGTACAGACCAGAGCTTTCATATAAAATATGTTTAAAAGCTGATGATTGTGCTAGTAATATAGTGGCAGCAATAGTAATGAGTTGTTAGAGAAAAGAGGGAGAGAAAAAATAAAATACAGGATAGTAGAAGAAAATTTCAAATATACTATAATGTTTCTAGCCAGAGAAAAATGTTTTATATTTTTCATGTTTCTTTGGACTTCCCTGGTGGCTCATACGGAAGAATCCACCTGCAATGCCGGAGACCTGGGTTCGATTCTCAGGTCGGGAAGATCCACTGGAGAAGGGAATAGCACCTTACTCCAGATTCTTACCTGGAGAATTCCATGGACAGAGGAGCCTGGTAGGCCTCAGTTCTTGGAATCACAAAGAGTTGGACAGGACTGAGTGACTAACACTTTCACTTTGGATGGATAGATAGAAGAATGAATAGGAAAGCAAGTGAAAGGGAGAGAAAGAAGTGACGAAGGATGGTTAAAATAAAGGAACACAGGAGAAAGGAAGATAATCTGGAAGGAAGGAAGAAAGGGAAGAAGGAAGTTAAAGAAAGACATGAGCGATGAATTTTGAAGGCTTTCTTTTTGCCTTAGTACTTAATGATAAATTGGCAGATACAGGATATCTCAAAACCATTTTCCTCCAGAACTTTGTACACACTGTCTTGTTATTTTTAAACATACCATGAGGCAACAGAGCGTTCCACTATTAGCCCAGTTCTTGCTTTTTGTAAGCAACTTTTCTCTTCCTTTACTCATAGGATTTTCTTTTAACTTTCGTTCATAGGTTTCATAAACATGTTCCTGTCAGTGTTTCTTTTTATGTTTGTTTTAGTTTCCTCCTTCCCTGTCAAGTTTTTATTCATATCAGAAAATTTTACTTATATTTTATTTATCTTCCTTGCTCATTTATCTTCTATTTTCTTTACTTCTTTTAGTATTATAAGACAAATATTGACTATCTCAGATCTTCCACATCTCAGCAAAAGGGACAACCTTTTTCTCCCTCAGCAGTGAAGATTTCTAATAACAGAAAATTTGACCACAGTGAGTGAGGGAAAGTGAACAAAGAGAGAGCTTGACTCCTGAGCCTTTGAGCTCCGTGCCCACTGCTTTATTCCACCACTTCCCTTGGAATAAATACTCATGCTGGATTTTCCCATAAATCAATGGCCCCATTTGTTTAAAGAACTCTTCCTGCATTGCTAAACTGCAGCAAATGCTGATTCAGCCACTTAACAGTAGAGACTTGAGCAGTTGGTCTCACAGGCCTTTTAGTAATCACCACATAAGCATCCCTTAGACTTCCCTGGTGGCTCAGATGGTAAAAGCATCTGCTTACAATGTGGGAGACCTGGGTTCGATGCCTGGGTTGGGAAGATCCACTGGAGAAGGAAATGGCAACCCACTCCAGTGTTCTTGCCTGGAAAATCCCATGGACAGAGGAGCCTGGCAAGCTACAGTCCATGGGATCACAAAGAGTCGGACACAACTAAGCAACATCACTTCACTTCAAGCATCTCTTGGCTTATTTCTATTTGCAAGTCTTGAATTTCTGATCTAGGGATTTTTTTCTGAATGCGGTTGGGACAATTCACTCTCGAATGATGCTCGCTTTTGTTTTTATGGGCCACAGGCAGCCCTCTATCAATCCAAGTCCATCTGCTATGTGCTTCCTAGAAATTCCTTAGTGTTCTTGCCCTATTGATAGTGCATTTTCCAAGGGCTTCCAAAAATGCTTTTTTTTTTTTTTTTTACTTCTCAGTGGTATGCAGTGGCTCTGCCCTTTTTTGGTTTCTAGTTTCACAACGGGTTTATCCTTATTTTTATATTTTTTCCTATCATTTCAGTAGTATCACAGAGAAAGAAAATTGATTTTCTTAATCAGACATCTTTAACAGGAGTTGTTGAATTAAGACTTTTTTCTTTTTTTATAACTATTTTTTAAAGTCAAAGTATAGTGAATTTACAATGTTGTTTCAGATATGCAACAGTCATTTAGTTTTATATATATACATACATATTTATATAGTTTTAATATTCTTTCCATTATAGGTTATTATAAGATATCGAAAATAGTTCCCTGTGCTCTACAATACATTCATGTTGTTTATTTTATATGTAGTAGAATATATATTTTAATCCCAAACTCCTAATTTGTCTCCCCCATCCATATTTTTAACCATAAGTTTGTTTTCTATGTCTGGGAGTGTTCAACTACATTTCAACTGTTCATTTCTATGCCTATATTTCCCATTAGATTACAAGCCCCTTGATGCCAAGATCTCTGTATTACTTCATTTTTATATACCTGCCCCTGACACATAGAATCCACAAAATAGAGGTTACTTAATGCATAATTGATTAAATTAAGTAGAATGGCTGTAAACAGATATTTTATTACATTCAGTGTGCATAACTAAGTCATAGAAAACAGTCATCTCTTGAACTTGCTGCAGAGCAATAGGAGAGTTCTACTGTTGCCAGTGCACTGCCACTGTGATATGCAGAGGACGAGGCTTTGTAAAGACACAGAATTTTATGGGAGCTCAGACAAGGGTGCCTAGAGTAGCTGGGGTGAAGAGACGGTGAGGAGCAGAGGGATAATTTATTCTCCACTGCTCTCCTCACCCTGTCTTTTGGAGAGATTTCATTCCCGTCTCAGGCCTTCCACACTCTTGATCAGCTCTCCTCTTTCCTGAATTCGCATTTACCTTCATTTCTCTGGCTACCCTCTGGTTTCCTACCCCAGCTTCCCTGACTCACATCTGGCTAAACTCAATCCTCAGAAATCCTGCTGCTGCCCTTCCGACCTGTGCGACAACCTCCCTCCTCCCAGCTGCAGAAGTCAGAACTGGACACGTTTGTACACATTTTGGCCTAACCTAACTTAACCCTACCAAAATTAGTATTATAATTCCCTCTTTCCTTTAGTTGAGGGCTAGTGGTAAGTTCAATGCATCATCATCTATTTTCAGAGCATTCAAGAAGTATAACTTGTACCTAATGTATGCAAGGGTCATGTAGCTATGAGCAAAAAAGACAGTAAATAAAATGTCAAAGCACCAGGCTTCCTGAGCTACTAGACACTTGCCCCTCCCCACCTCCAAGTTAAAAGAAGTGATGAATAAAAGACTATGTGCATTGCTGTTGTTTTGTCACTAAGTCCTGTTGGACTCTTTGCAACCTCGTGGATTATAGCCCACCAGGCTCCTCTGTCCATGGGATTCTCCAGGCAAGAATACTGGAGTGGGTTGTCATGCCCTCCTCCAGGAGATCTTTCTGACTCAGGGATGGAACCTCCATCTCCTGCATTGTCAGGCAGATTTTACCACTGAGGCACCAGGAAAGCCCCTATGTGCATTCAGAAGTCAAAGTAATCCAACCTGATTTTTCAAATTACATGTAACAAGTAAAGAGAGCAACAAAGATGATTTTAGCACCATAAAAGCAAAGAACTTATGACTGAATAAGTGTACACATTTTACCGTTAGTCATTCTAGCAGCTAACGCAGCCAGCTGTTTCCGTATCTGAAGAACAGGTGTTGCTCTGGGCCATTTTGAGGCGTTGAGTGTAATAAGCTGGAGAGTATATGCAGTGGATTTTTACTTGTGGCAAGTTTTCCATCAGTGTTACATTTAGGATTCAAGATTGAATCATGATTCATTGTTGAGATTGGTGAAAATGGGCCAGTTTGTGGGGATAAATACTATGTGCAATATTAACAGTGTCTAAAATGAGTGAGCGGGAAAATAATCATTAGAGATAAATTCATTGTCCAAGGCCCATTTTATCATTTATGCTTTTCTGGCTTTACGGTGATGGGTAAATTTGGTTATTTTTCAGACCTTTGTAAAAAAGAGCTCTGGAAAAGCTGACTGTGGCAGAAACTAACCAGCCTTTTACAAAATTAATTTCCTCTTCTTCCAGGATCACAGGAGGCTACATTTCCCGTCCCTTTTGCACGGAGACTTGGCTGCATGCTAGAATGTGCACATCACCACTTTTATTGCAGGTGTTCAAAATCCCCCCACGCATGATCTTTTCCATTCTTTTCCCATCCTCTGGCTAAATGTGGAGAACTCTGAGGCCTAGAGGAGGAGGGAGCCAGAAGAAGACTAAATCTCAAAAAGTCACATGCAAAGAACACCCACATTGAACTGTTACATAAACAAGAAATTAGATTCTATTATGTTTAGCCACTGAGATTTGGGGGATTAGTTTGTGATGGCAGCTAGCTTTAACCTTACTGATTCATGATATTGATGTTTAAGTTACTGCCTAGCCTTTCAAAAGTAGGATTGATCACTATGGCAAAGAAACTTTTTTAATAATCTTAATGATCATGGAAGTAGGAATAGAACTAAACAGATGGTGAAGGTAAACTGTATACCTGCAAGGGCAAGCATTTTAACTCACCTCAGGTAAACTTAACCCTTCAGGATCTGCCCAGTGTATAGGACAAAGAGGTACAACAGTACCTTCTCATGGAACTCCAGTCATCACATCACGTGAACCGCAATCACTGTTCCTACTACATGATATTCTCTGTGGAACTACTCACTCATTTTAAATTATCTTAGAGTATTATCTGTTTGCTTGTTTGTTTATCTGCTGTCACCCTCCCTCTCAAACGTCTCCCTCTTTTCTCTCTTATGAGAAAAGAGACCTTGCCACTCATGTTGTTTCTTGATACCCAGCAACTTGGTTGCTTGTTCTGTATTAGACAGCCGGTGGTCATTTTTGTTGAATTAGTGAATGATCTTTGATGTCCATGACTGAAATAGTTTGTTTTTTATTATTAGATTCTTCCTCCAGTCAACAAATATCATAACTTTAAAAGAGTCTAGGACATTAGTCAGTGGTCTCAAGGAGCCTGTAGTCCAGGTAAGGAAGACAGGACATGACAGGGTACAGTACCACAAATGGTGAGCAGTAAATGCTCAGTTTAATGAAGGGGGTAGAATTCAAGTGTTTATAGAGTGAAAGAATGAGTGGTTACTTCCATAGGAAAGGCAGCTTGAATTAAATCTTAAAGAGTCAATAGGAAATGATAGCCTAGAGATGTATTCATCAAGTGAGAAGTGCTTAGCCAGAGACAGGGTCAGGTAGTTTCACCAGACGCCCCTTGGAGAGGAGGGAGAAATTATTAGAACTTTCATGTGTACTCACTGTTTTTTTATACTTTTTAAAAATAAAGCTTAACTAATATTTACCATATGAACTAATAATATACCTGCATACAATTTATAAAATAAACATGCACATATTACGGGGGCATGTTTATAATTAGAAAGTTTAAAGAGTATTTATATAGCGAGGGTTTTTTAATGAGGAGATGTTAAAGAGACATGGGTGCAGGAATGACAAAGGGGATTAATTGAACTGCAGCTTGGGTGGCACCAAGGGCCATGTAAGGAGTGAAGTGTAAGTAAAAGTTACAATAGACAGTTGTAGCCAAATCGTGAGCAGTATTAAATGTCTGGTGGTGGCGGCGGCTTAGTTCATAAGTCGTGTCTGACTCTTGCAGCCCCACTGTAGCCCACCAGGCTCTTCTGTCCATGGAATTTCCCAGGTAAGAATAATGAAGTGGGTTGCCATTTCCTTCTCTAGGGGATCTTCCCAACCCAGGGATCAAACCCGTGTCTCCTGCATTGCAGGGGATTTCTTTACTGCTGAGCCATCAGGGAAGACTTAAATGTCAGTAAAAGCATTCATATTTGACTGTTGGTTCCTCCTCAACAGCATATCCTTATGTATCCACTGTTCTCATCTCCATGATTGCCTCCCTAAGGGACGTCCCCTTCAATCAACCTTGGGGTGACTGCAACACCTCCTAAATCCTCTCACTGCTTTCGTGCTGGCCCCACTATTGTCTCTCCTGACAAAGTGGCCATTGTGATATCTTTAAAATTTAAATGGTTTTTTCGGACACGACTGAGTGACTTTACTTTTACTTTTTTACTTAAATGGTTTCCCTTACTCAAAAGTTTCAAATGATACACCCCTGCACTTGTTTATTTTTTCAGACTATCTGTATCACTCCTGCCCTTGCTCCCCTTCTCAAACCACATCAGTCCGTTGTCTCACCTTGTGTAAGCAGATCATTTCTCTCCACAGGGTTGTTGCCCTGCTGTGTCTGTGCTTGAGAGTGTTTCTCTTCACGGATGCATGACCCATCCCTTCTCCTCATCTAAGCTGCCCCTTGCTGGGTACTTGCATATACATTTATCATTAATTTTACCCCCCGCCCCATTTGCTCTTCATCCCAATTCTGTCAGGTAGAAAGAAAATTATAGAGGAAAGAAGTGAGATTGGAAAGATTGTGACTTCACAGAAAGAGAAAAATGAATATTGTATATTAATGCATATGTGTGGAATCTAGAAAAAATGGTATCAGTTCAGTTCAGTTCAGTTCAGTCGCTCAGTCGTGTCCAACTCTTTGCGACCCCATGAATCGCAGCACGCCAGGCCTCCCTGTCCATCACCAACTCCCGGAGTTCACTCAGACTCACGTCCATCGAGTCCGTGATGCCATCCAGCCACCTCATCCTCGGTCATCCCCTTCTCCTCCTGCCCCCAATCCCTCCCAGCATCAGGGTCTTTTCCAATGAGTCAACTCTTCGCATGAGCTGGCCAAAGTACTGGAGTTTCAACTTTAGCATCAATCTTTCCAAAGAAATCCCAGGGTTGATCTCCTTCAGAATGGACTGGTTGGATCTCCTTGCAGTCCAAGGGACTCTCAAGAGTCTTCTCCAACACCACAGTTCAAAGGCATCAATTCTTTCGTGCTCAGCCTTCTTCACAGTCCAACTCTCACATCCATACATGACCACAGGAAAAACCAGAGCCTTGACTAGATGGACCTTAGTCAGCAAAGTAATGTCTCTGCTTTTGAATATGCTATCTAGGTTGCTCATAACTTTTCTTCCAAGGAGTAAGTGTCTTTTAATTTCATGGCTGCAGTCACCATCTGCAGTGATTTGGGAGCCCAAAAAAATAGTCTGACACTGTTTCCACTGTTTCCCCATCTATTTCCCATGAAGTGATGGGACCAGATGCCATGATCTTCATTTTCTGAATGTTGAGCTTTAAGCCAACTTTTTCACTCTCAGACGGACCTTAGTCGGCAAAGTAATGTCTCTGCTTTTGAATATGCTATCTAGGTTGCTCATAACTTTTCTTCCAAGGAGTAAGTGTCTTTTAATTTCATGGCTGCAGTCACCATCTGCAGTGATTTGGGAGCCCAAAAAAATAGTCTGACACTGTTTCCACTGTTTCCCCATCTATTTCCCATGAAGTGATGGGACCAGATGCCATGATCTTCATTTTCTGAATGTTGAGCTTTAAGCCAACTTTTTCACTCTCCACTTTCACTTTCATCAAGAGGCTTTTTAGTTCCTCTTCACTTTCTGCCATAAGGGTGGTGTCATCTGCATATCTGAGATTATTGATATTTCTCCTGGCAATCTTGATTCCAGGTTGTGTTTCTTCCAGTCCAGTGGTTTTCATGATGTATTCTGCATATAAGTTAAATAAGCAGGTGACAACATACAGCCTTGATGAGTTACTCCTTTTCCTATTTGGAGCCAGTCTGTTGTTCCATGTCCAGTTCTAACTGTTGCTTCTTGACCTGCATACAGATTTCTCAAGAGGCAAGTCAGGTGGTCTGGTATTCCCATCTCTTTCAGAATTTTCCACAGTTTCTTGTGATCCACACAGTCAAAGGCTTTGGCATAGTCAATAAAACAGAAATAGATGTTTTTCTGGAACTCTCTTGCTTTTTCCATGATCCAGCAGATGTTGGCAATTTGATCTCTGGTTTCTCTGCCTTTTCTAAAACCAGCTTGAACATCAGGAAGTTCACAGTTCATGTATTGCTGAAGCCTGGCTTGGAGAATTTTGAGCATTACTTTACTAGCATGTGAGATGAGTGCTAAAATGGTATAGATGATCTTATTTCCAAAGCAGAAATAGAGACAAATACCCCAAGAGTGAACATATGGATACCAAGGTGGAAAGGGAGCAACTGGGATGAACTGGGAGATTGGAATTGACATATAGTCACTGCTATCTATAAAATAAGTAATGAAAACCTACTGTATAGCACAGGGAACTCTATGCTCTGTAATGACCTAAATGGGAAAGAAATTTGAAAAAGAAGGGAATATATGTAAACATATAGCTGATTCACTTTGCTGTACTGTAGAAATGAACACAACACTGTAAAGCAACTATACTCCAATAAAAATTAATAATAATAAAAGAACAACTATGACTTCACCAAAGTCACACAGAGATTGTAAGTGCTGTATTGAGGATTCCCCAAAGGTCATTTGGTTTCACAACCTCCTGGTCATTTTACTACACACCCCGTGGAGACAGAGGCAGTTCAAGAATGACAGGTGAGGTAATAGCATCTCTTAGAGAGTCAGTGAAGAAAAAAAAAATGTATTAATTAGAAAGTCATCAATGGCCTCTGATAACATAATGAATAGCCAACACATTTGTTAAAATTAAAACATTCATTAAATTCCTACCATGTACAAAGTACTGACCAAGGCTCAAAGCAGCATTAAGAGCGATTCTTATTCCCTCAGGTGGAATTTTGAAAGAATAATGGCAACAGAGGTCAGATGACATGAGTATGAGATACAAGGCTCTGGAGAAAGAGAAAGCACAGCCAGGTCAACTTTCTGAGAATCTGGCCTTGAAAGTGGAGACAACTGTTTCATGAGAGGAAGATCAATGAAGGTAGCATTCAAGACCCAAGACAACAAGCAACAAGGTAAATTTCAGCTTGTTTTAGCCTGACATTGTTTTCTGGGCTTTTAGGCTATGTTAATAAATTTGCATTTCCACCTCGAGCCTCCAGTTACCAAGTTTCAGTAGTGTCATCAAATTAACTTTTCCTAAGGACCTCTTCTGGGAGCACCTGTCAGTATTGAACACTCCAGGGAGGGGTGATGTTGACTCACAGAAAATGCCTTCTGATGACAGATTCTTGCTGCCTCAAGCTGGCAGAGTGACACATTGACCCACAGCCTCCTAGGATCTGGCTGATCCTTGGGAATAAGATGAGAGCTTGGAAAGCCTCATAACTAGCCCTGGTGGGGGCAGGGGGCGTTTGATAGATACACATGTCAGGCTTAGTGTACTCATTGGTACTCTAGAGACTTAATGGGTAAGAAATCAACCTCCAAGAGTCTGTTCATCTACCCAAGAAGGGTAGAAAGACTCTTGAATTTAACTGAAATATTTCCCTATCAGATCTGAATTCAGTTTACAGTGGGTCTCTCATTAGCACTGTTTTAAATTGCAGATATCATCCAGTACTGCCCGATTGTTCAGTTTCTGCCTTTGATCGGCATTCCTCAAAAGGGTCAGTATATGAGGAAGTGAAGCGTGGCCTCAGAAATGAGGTAACTTAGGGAATTTTTAATAAGATTGCCTAAGAGCAGAGATGAAAGTATGACAAGGAAGGACGCTGAAGCGAAAAGCTAGATACACTGAAGGGTTTAGGCCAGGACAGAACAAAAGTCAGCCTATGAGATAAGTGGTTAGTGACTGGACACAGTGTCCAGAGAAAACCAGGAACATAGTAGGTTAATTCAGCACACTTAGAAATTGTATCTGGTCCGTTAATTAAGGAAATGCTAAATGGTCTTTATAAGCTACATGCAAACACAGAATTCTTGGGGAAGCCCAGTATTTAAGCATCATTTCTCTTAATCTGGGCCTTGGTCTGGAAGCCTTGGAGATGGGAATTGTTTTCTGATTCTGGTCCAAAGCCTTCCTTCTCTCCACTCTGTCTGATAGTCCTGGTTTTTTTTTGTTTTGTTTTGTTTTGTTTTGTTTTTTTTCCGCAAATAAGTAGTCTTTAATCATTTTTTTTTTACAGATTGTGATAAAAAATAGATCATTCAAAATTTCTAAATGTTCTACATTCAACTCTAAAGTATTCATAAACTGACTTATTTCTATGTACAAACTAGTATTTTCTCTGCATATTCTCTACCATTTATAAAAATTGTTAAAATCCTTGAGGATTTTTTAACCTGCATTTTTCATCCTAGAAAATCAAGTACTAGCTATATTTTTGTTGTTGTTGTTGTTTTCAATTATCTATTTTTTTATTTTACTTTACAATATTGTATCTCTTACACTGTTGGTGGGAATGCAAACTAGTACAGTCACTATGGAGAACAGTGTGGAGATTTCTTAAAAAACTGGAAACAGAATGATCTCTGTTCGTCTCCAAGGCAAACCATTCAATATCACAATTATCCAAATCTATGCCCCAACCAGTAATGCTGAAGAAGCTGAAGTTGAACGGTTTTATGAAGACCTACAAGATCTTTTAGAACTAATACCCAAAAAAGATGTCCTTTTCATTCTAGGGGACTGGAATGCAAAAGTAGGAAGTCAAGAAACACCTGGAGTAACAGGCAAATTTGGCCTTGGAATGCGGAATGAAGCAGGCCAAAGACTAATAGAGTTTTGCCAAGAAAATGCACTGGTCATAGCAAACACCCTCTTCCAACAACACAAGAGAAGACTCTACACATGGACATCACCAGATGGTCAACACCGAAATCAGATTGATTATATTCTTTGCAGCCAAAGATGGAGAAGCTCTATACAGTCAACAAAATTTTCTTCTAGGAGAACTGAATCTGCAACGCAAGATGGGTATCAGACAAACTTCAAATGAAGAACATTTTTTTTTAAGTTCTGTTTTCATTAAAAAATGCCAGAGTCATCAAAGTCAAAAAAGGCTGTGTAAATGTTCTGGATTAAAAGAGATTAGAGAAACATGACAGTTTTAATGAGACATGTGATGCTGGCATGTATCTTGTACTGGAGGAAAATAAAAAGCCAGAAAGAACATTGCTAGATTAATTGACAAAACTAGAATATGGACTATAGATTAGATTTAAAACAGGACTGCATAAAACTATTACACATAGAATGGATAAACAACAAGGTCCTACTGTAAAGCACAGAGAACTATATTCAATGTCCTGTGATAAACCATAATGGAAAATATATAAAAAAATATTGCATATATATGTATAACTGAATCACTTTGCTATATACCAGAAACTAACACATTATCAATCAACTATGTGTGTGTGTTTATGCTCAGTCACCCAGTCGAGTCCGACTCTTGCTACCCTCTGAACTATAGACCACCAGACTCCTCTGTCCATGGAATTTTCCAGGCAAGAATACTGGAGCAAGTTGCCATTTCTTTTTCCAGGGGATCTTCATGACCCAGGGATCGAACCTGCATCTCTGACACCTGCTGCATTAGCAGGTGGATTCTTTACCATTGTGCCAAAAATACAGCATCAATTTTAAATTTACTGTAATTGGTAAATATACAGTGGTTAGATAGGAGAATGTCCTTGTTCTTAAGAAATAGGCACTGAAAAATATAGGGGAGATGGGACATAATGTATGCGACTTTCTCTCAAGCAATTCAGAAAAACAACATATACACATACATAGAGTAAAAGCAAATGGGGCAGGGAAGGGCCAGTGGTTAGGATTCTGTGCTCTCACTGCCCAGAGCCTGTGGTTGATCCTTGGCTCCTCTGTCCATGGGATCCTCCAGGCAAGAATACTGGATTAGGTTGCCATTCCCTTCTCCAGGGGATTTTCCCAACCCAGGGACTGAACCCCTCTCTCTTATGTCTCCTGCTTTGGCAGGTGGGTTCTTCACCATTAGCGCCACCTGGGAATTTCGGTATAGATGAATAATTCTACCTATTACGCATCAGCTCCTATCATTATGGCCAAAAAAGAACTTCGTTTTACTGTTTTTGCTTACTTTTTCTTTCTTACTGTAAATTGAGAGAATCGGAATTCTGTGATTATTTCATCAGCCAAGTAGTTAATCTGGGTGAAGCTGAGTTGAGAAGCAGTTTGAGGTAGTGCTTCTGGGTTCCTGGGGGGGGGGGGGGGGGGGGTGGGGATCCATTTTGTCCTATTTGGATATTTCTCCACCTGGGCCTAGGGGGCAGTGTTAACCATGAAACAAACGCTTTCTCATGATCATGACTTCCTTGCAGACCACTGGGGCTGATAGTGCTGGTGGCTAACAGGGCTAAAGTGTCCCCCAGAGGCATACACTGCGGTTGTTTCAGAGCACGCTTTATATTCTGCTCTTCTAGCCTTACTTGGAGAAGGAAATGGCAACCCACTCTAGTGTTCTTGCCTGGAGAATCCCAGGGACGGGGGAGCCTGGTGGGCTTCCGTCTATGGGGTCGCACAGAGTTGGACACGACTGACGCGACTCAGCAGCAGCAGCAGCAGCCTTACTGTTTCTGCTTCCAGTTTAGAAACAGAGAACGTCAAGCGAAGTATCACTAAGAGACTTCAATTTTTCATCTTTAGCTTCCTGTCCAGCACCCACCTTCTCATTTTCAAATCTAAAAAGCTGCTTGCTCCCTAGGCAACTTTTATCCAAAACCATTTGTTTAAATTTGTAATTAGTTATTTTACATGGAGTAACCTAAAAATGGCAGCCCACTCTAGTATTCTTGCCTGGAGAATGCCATGGACAGAGGAGCCTGGTGGGCTACAGTCCATGGGGTTGCAAGAGTTGGACACAACTTAGTAACTAAAACCAACAACCTAAAATTATCCTTTTAAATAAGATCAGCAAATTAAAGTGTTTTCAAAATGATATCTTATCATACTGCTCAAAAAGGACCATAATCCTCAAGTTCTTGACACACTGAGGTGAACATTGGAGATGAAATCAGTAAGTACAAGTGGTCTTAATACAGAGGTACACTGTCAGACACGATTTATGATATATAGACATCCTAAAAATATGATTTATGGTGGGGCTTTATTTCAGGTTTTCTCTGCTTGTCATTGTCTTTTGTGTATTTTACAATCATGAAAGTTACAGATAACTTTTCATAATGCAAATAATCTCCTCCAGAGAAATACAAATGAACTGTATCTAGTGAGATGCAATTGATTATTGTCCTATAAATATTGACCAGTTTTGCAACTGTTTATAAATCCATTTCAACAGTCCTGATGGTCTATACTATACATGTGTGAGACTTTGAATTCTCCTTTTAACCCATTTAACTGATTGTATAATTAATGAGTTAAGTAAAAGCCTTTGAAACAGGTTAACTTTATATTTGTATGTGAGTCATGATTTACCTTTTTTTTTTTTTTTTAATCAGGTCTTTTAATAGGTCTTTATCCAACAGTATTAGTCTAACCTTGGGAGGACAAATGGAAATAGGAAGAGGGAGGTAGGAATGTGGTAAGGTGTTTTTAAAAGTGTCTATAAAGTTTCTTTCTGGCCATGAATTTCCAAAATCTAAATTTACCTTCCACTCCTAGGGTAATGATACCACTAAACATTAGGACAGGGGGACACATTTAGAGGAAGGGGTGAGGTGGGGTTGAGGGCTTGCTTGAAGTCCAATACCAGGCAAACAGGGAAGGGCTAAAGGGGAGAAAATCCAGATACCACCACAAGGTTGTACTGCTGAAGCAAATTCTTCCTAAATTTAGAGATCTCAGACTCTTTTCTCTTTGCTCTTCATTCCTATCTGCTCTCTTTAAGAATGGTATGTTAAAGCCAGGCCCTTGATATGACTGTTGGAAGCTTAGTACAATTGTTTTACACAGCCAGGACATTAACACAGCATTCAAATATGTACAGCTTTCATTTTATCTCTCTTGCTTTCTCTTTTTTTGCAGTCAGACTGAGGCCTCTTAATCCCTTCAGCCACTATCAGAGAAAGGGAACCAAGCCAATGTTCTAGCCACCTCCAAACTTCAAAATAATTGGCTAGCCATGGCACTTTGCCTGGTCAGCGCTGCAGCTGGAGAACACACGATGCCTTCCTCATCCTGAGGATACACCATTTGCCTCACCAAAGCAGGATGAAGAGAAGTCCCAGCAGCCACCCAAGAAATTTCAGTTCTATGAGATCAGCCAAGAGACCTGCCCTGCCCTAGCTATTCCCTGAGATAACTAAACCCATGAGGGTGTTTATGTAGAGCTGACTTTTATTTCTACATCCCCTTCTCCAGTCTTTCCTTCCTGTCTTCTTTCTGTCTTGTTACCCTGGGTAAACCATCTTCTTCCCTACCAGTCCCTCCTCACCATGTGCTTTGATGTAATCCAGAAACAACCAGAATCCTTTCTGGGCCACATTTTATGGTGGGTAGGAATGAAAGCCCTGGAGTCAGGCAGACCTTGGCTTCTAACTGCAATGCCACTTTGGAGGCAGGAAATAGATGGGCTCCAGGCTAGGTACTTACAGCTACCTACATTTTACAATTCTGAGCAAGGAGGCCAGTGGGCTCTGGGCTAGATATTTACTTCCATCTTGGAATGCAAATAACAGCTGGACTTTCCCTCCTATGGATACTTTAAGATAATGGTTATGGCAGGGACAGAGAGAGGCTAAACCCTGTTGGAATAAAAGATCAAGAGGTCACGTATTTCCCATTCTTGGGCCAAGGGAGTCACTGCACATATGTAGAAAGTCTCCTTAAGGGTCAAAAAGGGGGTGGCACCACCCCAGCATAGGTGATGCCAAGGTCCCTCCATAGGCCCCTGGGCCGGAACCCATCTTAGGAAAAAGTTGCACATGCATGTTGGGGAGGGTCCTAGGACAAAGAGGGGGTGGGAGAAGACAGATAATTGGCCAAAGGTAAACAAAGACCCAGAACTGCCTTATGTAAATGATTTAACCACCTCTTTACCACACTCCTTCTCATCAGCCAGAATGCTCACACCCTTTCTCTCTGGTGTGTATCTCTGTCTTGCTTCTGTCTTAATGAAACAAACTATTTCTCTGTGTCCTCTCCCACTTGGTGTGCTGTATTTCTAAAAATAAACTTTGTACCTGTTTCTACAGTTTTTGCCTCCTTGAGAAATGCACTTTTCAATGGGGGCAAGGGCCAGGGGAATTTTGTTTCTAGCCTCTAGCCCCTGGTGAACTAGTGGCTGGGATTCCTGATTTTCATCCCAGGTCCAGTTCCTGGGCAGAGAACTAAGATCTGGATTCTCTCTGTCTCTCACCTGTGTGGCCTTGGAAAGTCAGTCAAAAGCTCTAAGCATACAGGGTTATCATTACCATCTATTGTAAAGTAAAATAAAGTAAAAAAAAAAAAAAAGCTCTAAGCAGCAATTTCTCCATCTGTAAAAATAGGGATAATATAATATCTATTGTATCAGGGAGTTGTGAGGAGAAAAACTTGGCAATGGAGTGAAGCTCAGTGTCGGATACATAGCCATCTATTACTTCTGTCTCCAGTCTTCTCTCTGTTAATAGTGTACTTCCATTTCCCCTTTTGTTATTTGTAGGTACTACTTCACATTTCCCCCCTCAATCCAACATAGATACTGATGATGTTCTACTGCTAGCCCAAAATAATGGCACCTTGACATATGCAATAGTTTAAGCTGAAGGAGTATGAGAAACAACAGGTGCAAGAAGGATTTCTGACCCTCCCCTGAGTCACAGGACATGAGATTCTCAAGTGAAAGGTGCCCTCCTTATGCCCTAAGGAAAGGAACATCTTTATCTCCAAAGAAGGAAGGATACTGAGTGGAATCTGAATAAACAGCCTTGCTAAGTACCCCCCCACCCCCACCCCCCCACTTATGGCAGAAAGTGAAGAGGAACTAAAAAGCCTCGTGATAAAAGTGAAAGAAGAGAGTGAAAAAGTTGGCTTAAAGCTCAACATTCAGAAAACGAAGATCATGGCATCCGGTCCCATCACTTCATGGGAAATAGATGGGGAAACAGTGGAAACAGTGTCAGACTTTATTTTTTGGGGCTCCAAAATCACTGCAGATGGTGACTGCAGCCATGAAATTAAAAGACGCTTACTCCTTGGAAGAAAAGTTATGACCAACCTAGATAGCATATTCAAAAGCAGAGACATTACTTTGCTGACTAAGGTCCATCTGGTCAAGGCTATGGTTTTTCCTGTGGTCATGTATGGATGTGAGAGTTGGACTGTGAAGAAGGCTGAGCACCGAAGAATTGATGCGTTTGAACTGTGGTGTTGGAGAAGACTCTTGAGAGTCCCTTGGACTGCAAGGAGATCCAACCAGTTCATTTTGAAGGAGATCAGCCCTGGGATTTCTTTGGAAGGAATGATGCTAAAGCTGAAACTCCAGTACTTTGGCCACCTCATGCGAAGAGTTGACTCATTGGAAAAGACTCTGATGCTGGGAGGGATTGAGGGCAGGAGGAGAAGGGGACGACCGAGGATGAGACGGCTGGATGGCATCACTGAATCGATGGACATGAATCTGAGTGAACTCTGGGAGTTGGTGATGGACAGGGAGGCCTGGCGTGGTGCGATTCATAGGGTTGCAAAGAGTCAGACACAACTGAGCGACTGAACTGAACTAAACTGAAGTTTCCCCCAATTTACCACACTCAGTTCACATTCATTTTGTCCTATCACATTTCTCAATGATTTTTCACTTTTCATCAAACCTAGTATGCATAAAAACACTCAAGCTTAACTATTTCCTTAGGTCTTCATTTCCTTATGAAGGCTTGTATGTCATGTGAAACTTATATTTAAAAATCTGAATGCTTTCCTCCTATTAACCTGTATTTTTTTTTTTTAATTTTTTATTTTATTTATTTATTTGGCTGCTCTGGGTCTTAGTTGTAGCATGTGGGATCTAGCTCCCTGACCAGGGATCGAACCTGGGCCCCCTGCACTGGGAGCTCAGAGTCTTAGCCACTGGACCACCAGGGAGGTCCCTAACCTGTATTTTTTTATAGGTGCTCCAGCTGAGAATCTAGAAGAAAAGGAAGAAAGATGTTTTTTTTTCCTCCTTACATCAACAAATCAATAACAGTGGTCACAGGTACCATATTTTTTTATTATAAACATCTACTTCTGCTTCATTGACTACGCTAAAGCCTTTGATTGTGAGGATCACAGCAAACTGTGGAAAATTATTAAAGAGATAGGAATACCAGACCACCTGACCAGCCCCCCTGAGATATCTGTATGCAGGCCAAGAAGCAACAGTTAGAGCCAGACGTGAAACAACAGACTGGTTCCAAATCGGGAAAGGAGTATGTCAAGGCTATATACTGTCACCCTGCTTATCTAACTTATACACAGAGTACATCATGTGAAATGCCAGGCTGGATGAAGCACAAGCTGGAATCAAGACTGCCAGAAGAAATATCAATAACTTCAGAAAAGCAGATGATACCACCCTTATGGCAGAAAGTGAAGAGGAACTAAAGAGCCTCTTGATGAAAGTGAAAGAGAGTGAAAAAGCAGGCTGACAACTCAACATTCGAAAAACGAAGATCATGGCACCCCGACCATCACTTCATGGCAAATAGATGGGGAAACAATGGAAACAGTGACAGACTTTATTTTCTTGGGCTCCAAAATCACTGCAGATGGTGACAGCAGCCATGAACTTAAAAGATGCTTGCTCCTTGGAAGAAAAGCTATGACCAACCTAGACAGCATATTAAAAAGCAGAGACATTACTTTCCCAACAAAGGTCTGTCTAATGAAAGCTGTGATTTTTCTAGTGGTCATGTATGGATGTGTGAGTTGGGCCATAAAGAAAGCTGAGCACAGAAGAATTTATGCTTTCAAACTGTGGTGTTGCAGAAGACTCTCGAGAGTCCCTTGGACTACAGGGAGATCAAACCAGTCAATCTTAAAGGAAATCAGTCCTGAGTATTCATTGGAAGGACTGATGCTCAAGATGAAGCTCCAATACTTTGGCCACCTTATGAGAAGAACTGACTCATTGGAAAAGACCCTGATACTGGGAAAGTTTGAAGGCAGGAGAAGGGGATGACAGAGGATGAGATGGTTGGATGGTTCACTGACTCAATGGACATGAATTTGAGCAAGTTCTGGGAATTGGTGATGGACAGGGAAGGCTGGTGTGCTACAGTCCAAGGGGGCCACAAAGAGTCAGGCATGACTGAACCACTGAACTGAACTAAATTTTAGTTTCTTCATCTATGATCTGGGGAGGAACACCATCAGCAAACCACTCTAGGGTTGTTGTAAGAATTACACAAGATAATGTATATAAATGCCTAGCACAGTGCCTGGATCATAGTAAGAGCTCAGGAAATATGCAATATCATTTTTATATCTTACTTTATCAATGCTTTTTTATTAGGGTATACTATGAAATAATTCACATAACTAACATATGGTTTTGTTGAAAGGTAGCAAATTCTTGGGCTTCCAGCTAGTTTGATGATCACTGGTTCTAATCAGAGAGCTCACTTGATGATATTATTTGTAATTAGTTCAGATAACATTCTGGATTCGTGCTTCATCCTGAAAGAAAACATCAGTTGAAAGATACCACGAGAGCAACAAAATAATGGTTTCCTGCTGGGACAGTAAAGCTACATTACACTCATTCCTTCTTTTCCAAAGGGGAACATTTTGATCCTGTGATAATATTCTATTTAAAGGAGTTTATTTATTTTATGTCAAATGATTTATGTAGATCAAGTTCATTTCTTGTGATAACGATGGGAATGAAGTAAACTGGGCTTCTTGCTGAAATCTCTGTGACTTGCTGTGATCCAACTGGTTAGAAAATACATCAATTGTCTGACTAAGCAAAAATAAAAAAAAGCCCCACAAAAAAACAAAAAAATGAGCTTTTCCAAAGAAATTCTGTTTGGGCGCTCTCTTAAGTTTGATGAATGAGTTATTTACTGACTGCTTGAGAAAAATGTAAAAAGGAAGAAGTTGTCTTTTTTAGAAAATTATTGAAGTGTACTCAGTACAAATTCCATTTGACAAGGTTTGAAAATAGACCTAGTTTTTAACAAATCAAGCTTTTGTTTAATTAAGACTGAAATAAATGAGTGTGAAATTCTTATAAATAATCTAATAGAAAGCTAAAAATGAAGAGAGACTCTTCACAATCATTTCCTCCACCCGCTCCTATGTTCTGGGGGATAGAATACATTTGTAAGGAGATAAGAAAATATACTTTTAAATAGTATTTGGTATATGATGATCCCTCCCAAGAGATAAACCATGTTAGGCATGTTCTGAAGTTCCTCCTTCCCTATTCAATCTCTTAGAAATCAAAAAGCAAACCAAGGAGAAATGCTTCCTTATAACATCCCAGAGCAAGGCACCTCTCCCAAACAAGGAAGAATTTAGTCATTTTACCATCTTCAAAGTTTTCCATCTTCTTGGTTGTTAAATGTAATAAACTGAATTAAATATACATTTTATGTCTGAGTATGTTGATAATGATGGAATTACCCTAGAGGTGAATGGTCTTATTTTTGAATAGTTAATGAAATGAAAGCCCATAATGGGGCAGAATGACAATCAAAAAAAAGAGTCACATTTAGTATTATCTATATATTTGAGTAATACAATAAACAATTTCTATAGACTTAGTATTTCCCATAAAATAACCAAACAATTGATTTGACTAAACTCATTTCCTGAACTTGCTGATGGTTTGAAATTAAGGAGAAAATCATCAGTTCTTCTAAAGGGTAAGCTATGTTTTTAGATATTACTTTTCTAAGTGAATTCTTTCCTGATCTCCACAAGGCTATCCCCCAACCTAAATCAGGGTCTCTGCTCTACACCCTTCCTTTAGAATTTTTATATATTTGAATGTTTGATGAACCTCTCTGCTCCACCAGACTGTTGCTTCGCTTCTCTTCATCCTCCCAGATACTTCCTTCATACTCCCTTTGCTCCCCAGGTGGCACCAGTGGTAAAGAATCTGCTTGCCGATCCAGTACACACAAGAGACACGGGTTCGATCCCTGGATCAGGAAGGTCCCCTGGAGTATGAAACTGGCAACCCAGCCCAGTATTCTTGCCTGAAAAATTCCATGGACAGAGGAACCTGGAGGGCTACAAAGGTCAAACATAACTGAGTGCACATACACAAATATTTATTGGCTGGCAGGAAAAATATTCAGTGGGGCTTAAAAAAATGTCTATTTACTTGGCTGCATCGGGTCTTATTTGCATCACTTGGGATCTTTTGTTGCAGTATGCGGGCTCAGTAGTTGTGCCGCACTGGTTTAGTTGCCCTGCGGCGTGTAGAATCTTAGTTTCCCAATCAGGGATGGAACCCACACCCAATGCATTGCGAGGTGGATTCTTAACCACTGGACCGCCAAGGTAAGTCCCATATTTGGTGGGTTTTGAGAAAAGGCACTCACGGTCATGGGCATCTTGGCAATAACTAATATTTATATTTGCCTGGAAGGCAAAGGTGAGTTTGAGAAGGAAATTTCAGCTCTTAATTACCATCAAATCCATTAGTTCTTGTTCTCAGGTCCTCTTTCTTATTAATGGTGTTAAAAGAATGATGAATCTCACTCCTTAGAGATGTTTTAAATCTGTCCGGCCACTTAATTAGATCAGGATTTTTGAATGAAAACAAGTCCCACTTACAGGGAAAGATGATGAGATTTTTCTCTAAACTATTATCAGGGGCAAATTACATCCAATAACGTATGGCTTATTATTAAGAACAGTTTACCTAACTATATTCAAAAGGAAGCAAATGAAGCATAGGACATTATAGACACCTAATTATACGACACCGTTTAACACATCACAGTAACATCTCCTGAATACTTGTTATGTGTACTAAGCAACTAAGCAACTGCATTTTCACATTTCATTCTCACAACAACCCTGTGAAGTACCATTATTATCTCTATGAGGCTAAGGGCGGAGAAGGCAATGGCACCCCACTCCAGTACTCTTGCCTGGAAAATCCCATGGACGGACGAGCCTGGTGGGCTGCCGTCTATGGGGTCGCACAGAGTCGGACACGACTGAAGCGACTTAGCAGCAGCAGCAGCAGCAGGCGGCTAAGGGAGGCTGGGCAATTAACAAAAGTGGTGAAGCCCAGACAAGACTTCTGGGTTGACTTCAGGGACTTCCTTCTTAATCCTTGTACACATGCTCTCTGTTGTGTGTTTATCTCCCTTGCTAAATGTTGAAAGTCTCAAGGGCAAGGTGATAAAGATAAAGATAAAGCTTTACTCGTTTGTGTATCTCAAATACAGAACAGAGAGTACAGGAAACACAGTAGGTACTCAATAAAATTTTAGTGAATGAAGGAGGAAGTGCTTTCTCCATCCTCAAAACTATAGCATGTTGAGTATAGTTTTAGTGTTAGACATAGTTAACTATATAATGTGCATAAATAAAATATACAAATCAAACAAATATTTATGCAATAAAATAAATAATATAGATATATCTTTCTATTTTATTAAATTAATAATCCATATTTTATGTTGAAGCATATGACATTGCCATTTTATTAGGTCAAAAATCATCAAGGACAAATAACAGCACTTTTAAATGGTACAACCTCATGAAAAAAAATCCATGTCAACTCTTTAGTTACACAATAAGCGGAATGCACCATTATACCATATGTTTTCCACTGAAATAGAGGTTTATCATTAACTGCCAAAGAGAAAGATTTATGAAGATTAAGGATGTCATATCTATAAGTACATTCTACTAGGTCTAATGATCTAATTTCACATACAAATTATATTTCATGCCCTTAGGTCCTAACGAAAATTCAACCCAGGGACTTCCCTGGTGGTCCAGTGGTTGGGACTTCGCCTTCTGATGCATGGGGTGTAGGTTCAATCACTGGCCAGGGGTTAAGATCTCACATGCCACACAGCCAAAAAACCAAAATGTAAAATGGGAGCAATATTGTAAAAAATTCAATAAAGGCTTTAAAAATGGTCTGCATCAAAAAAAAAAAAAAAAAAACTTAAAAAAAAAGAAAAGAAAATTCAACCCAGCACATACTATTAGACTTGACTTGGATTCTCTCTTTTCTGAGCTGCCAGGTTGCATAGTCCATGCAAAAGTCCTTCATAAAGCTCTCCCCTTTTAGTATTAACTCTGCCTTTATCCCAAGCCCTGATGCACCCCCTGCTGCTTCTTCATGATTCCTGAGAGAAGATTATGACTTCTTTTTATTTAACTCTTTATATGCTGAACTTCATTAAATAAATTACTTTCTTGAATGTTGTCATCTAGTGGTTGCATTCTTGCCAGCAATACCAGTAAGGTCTCTCTTTTTTGGTGTTCTAAAAAAGTCCTCCTAAACCACTGAGGGGTCTGAATTCTTTTTCTACTCTACTTCCATCTTCAATTTAAACACTATACCTCAGTGAGTGAAAGTTGCTCAGTCATGTCTGACTCTTTGCAACCCCATGGACTACAGTCATGGAATTCTCCAGGCCAGAATATTGGAGTGGGTAGCCTTTCCCTTCTCCAGGGGATCTTCCCAACCCAGGGATCGAACCCAGGTCTCCTGCATTGCAGGTGAATTCTCCACCAGCTGAGTTACCAGGGAAGCCCCAGGAATACTGAAATGGGTAGCCTATCCCTTCTCCAGAGGATCTTCCTGACCCAGGAATCGAACCAGGATCTCCTGCGTTGTAGGCGGATTCTTTACCAGCTGAGCTACCAGGAAAGCCCAGGCTGAAGGAAGGACTGCATAATTCCTAGCAGAAAGCTTGTGCCTGATTCATGTTTACTTTTTTTCTACTGACACTATTTTCTTTAACAATGAATAGCATTTTTCATCTTTGAGTATCATGGATAATCGGTACATACTATGATAATCAATAAATATGAAAATATAGAATCTGAATAAAAAATTTGTTTCACTAAATATTTATTAGGTATACACTGTATGTGCAAGGACTCCATTATATATATCACATTGAACAATGACTTAATAAGCAGAGTTTGGAAAAAGGGTAAGAGGTGAGACTGACGGGCTCGAAGGAACCTAGCCCGTCAGGTTTATTTAAGACTAAAAGAAACTGAGTTCCAGTCACAAAACAAGTTAGAAACAGAGCTGGGATTAAAGTCTGGGGTGACAGACAATTTCAAAATAGCAAGTTTAACAATGCTATGTAGCCACAGATTTGGGGAATGTTTAGAAATTGTCCAATTTAAGAGGATGCTGCGTTATTTATCTGCATTTAGCTAGTTTTGCTTTTTTTCTATCTTTAAAATTTTTTATTATCAGTTTTTATTGTGGTCTTGGCTTTTACTACTTTCATTAGAAGATTTGTGAGGCAAGGGGAGCCTGGTAGGCTGCCGTCTATGGGGTCGCACAGAGTCGGACATGACTGAAGCGACTTAGCAGCAGCAGCAGGAGTGGAGGAAGGAAGGATTGGGAGTTTGGGATTAGTAGATGCAAACTATTACACATGGGATGAATAAACACAAGGTCTTACTTGTTCTATAGCACAGGGAACTGTATTCAATATACTGTGATAAAACATGGTGGAAAAGAGCATGAAAAAGAATATATATAACTGAGACACTGCGCTGTACTGCAGAAATTAAACACAAT
The DNA here is from genome assembly GCA_006408695.1 of Aepyceros melampus. Lineage (NCBI taxonomy): Eukaryota > Metazoa > Chordata > Mammalia > Artiodactyla > Bovidae > Aepyceros > Aepyceros melampus. The sequence continues at coordinate 88,230 of SJXQ01001334.1, read as the reverse complement.
GTTGGTAGTCAACTATACTTCAGTACATTTTTAAAAAGACACCTCATGAGGCAGAAAACTTTGTTCAAGTTAATGTCACCAAAGAAACTGGATGAATTAGAATGGAAGAGCCTCCACCAGATTGAAGGGTTTCATTTTCAGATCTTCAGGTCTTTAACCTGAAGAAAAAAAATAGATGGGAATTCTCAACATTATAAAATTTTAAAATTATACAAATAATGGACTATTAGAAAGTCTGGGGAAAGAGAAAGGCTATACACCTGAGGGGGTCCAGTATGTGCCACTGTGGCATAAAAATTATCTTGAACATAGGGCATGTGAGGTCCCCAAAGAACTCAGTTGTCATAAACCCCCTCCGCAGGAGCAGCAAGGAAAGGTTGACTCTTAACCTCCATCAATGAGAAGTCTCCACAACTCCACAACAGATCCAAACAATGTCACGCAAACTATCCTGTTGCCCATCTATTCTCCTAAAGGCCCATTTATGTTTCTCAAAGTCGTTTGTTTTCCCATAAGTGCCCTTTCTCCACCTCCTCCTTCCTTATTTAGATATTTAAGAAGTCACTTGTATTCCTGTAAGTGTCCTTCTTTCTCCTCCCTTCCCTTTAAGATGGTGTACCAGCCCCTAATTCCAGCCATCCCTTTGAGTGACATTTTTCTGTGAAGTCCGTCATCTGTCATTTATTAGTTTAATTCATAAGCCTTCAGAAACTGAATTTAAGAAGGTAGAGGAAAAGTTTTTCTTCCCCAATAAATCAAAGGTTCACCATTAGCTTAACACAGCTATGGTGTGTTTCAATTTTGTGTTTTTCTTCAATTTTTTAATCTCCATTTACTTTTTACATAATTACAGTCATTGCCAGTATTATGATATGAGCACTTGTCCATGATCCAACATATTCCTCCAAATTATTATTGCCTAATGACTTAAACATTTCACTGAAATAATATATAAGAAGCTTAACTAGCTTTATTTTCTTAATGATTGGAGTATAATTGCTTTACAATGTTGTATTAGTTTCTGCTGAATAACAACGTGAATCAGCTATATGTATGTATGTATGTATATACATATATATATATATATCAGTTCAGTTCAGTCGCTCAGTCGTGTCCAACTCTTTGCGACCCCATGAATCACACCACGCCAGGCCTCCCTGTCCATCACCATCTCCCAGAGTTCACTCAGACTCATGTTCATCGAGTCCATGGTGCCATCCAGCCATCTCATCCTCAGTCGTCCCCTTCTCCTCCTGCCCCCAATCCCTCCTAGCATCAGTCTTTTCCAATGAGTCAACTCTTCGCATGAGGTGGCCAAAGTACTGGAGCTTCAGCTTTAGCATAAATAAATAAATATATATATATACANCCCTCCCTCCCACCCACCTCTTAAGCAGCTTTCTACTGCTGGATATTTAGATTGCTTTTAGTTTGTTTTAATTGTAAACAATTCAGAAAAAAAGTCTTTGAATATAAGACTTTTCTTATTTCAGAACTACTTCTGTGAGTTAGCTTCAACTGCTGTAGCCTTTGAGAGGGGAATGTTATGTTAAATAACTGTCTCTCAGGGAGATGACAATTAGAGGTAAAGTAACACAGAAAAGGTATGACATTCTTTATAAACTAAAGAAGTTAAATTTTAGGTAAAATCATAAATAATATCTGTGAAAAAACTTAAAAATCATTCAGTGTCTGGAAGAAGTGCAAACATGATGAGTATTATATAAAAAGAGAAATTACTTGAACTAGGTAATTTGAGATGTCTGTTGGCTTTTTCACAAAACAAAACATACTAGTGGATTAATTTAGCAACAAGTTGGTGGAAGCTTGGGCAAATGAGTTTGTTTGAAGGAAGAATGGCCAACTTAAGGGAGTAACTGATGGTGAAAGTTCTATTATCAAATTTTCATTTGGTTTTCATAGTTTTCTTTTAGGGGAAAAGAATAAACTATTGACAAAGAGCAATTGGTGCGCACAGTTATCTGACCGCCCAGGGTTAGCCCAACCTTCTCTCCCACATACCTCCCTTCAATGAGCCATTCGTCCTGCATTAGATGAGCCCAGATACCAATTCCTCCAACAGGCAATTGATAATGAGATTTCAAAAACACAGCAGCAACAAAGAAATGTTGCTATTGAAGAACCAAATGCTATTTATCTCAAAAAGGAGAAAACCAAGCCACATTACAACTCAATTTTAAACTTTTTTCCTACCATGTAATCAAAAGAGGGCAAAATCAGTTTTTGTCTCAGAGCACCATTTCCTCCTACTCGATTTCACTACAGTGAGCTTTCCACTAATGATGTTAGATATTTCTGAGTCATAAGTGCATTTTGAGCTGTAATTTTCTAGGTAAAAGCTGATGAAATGACTGAAAGTTCTTCATTGCGCCTTCCCAGTTGCACCTGTCCAATTCCCCCATCCCACCCCAGCAACCTAGTCCTGTTCTGTGTTTCAGATTTAATCACAGCTGTTGCAAACCCAGTTACACTCTTCCTAAACACTTTTGACAGGACCAAAAATATGAATTTGCACAGAGAGTGTTTCATAAGCTATCAGTCCTTTTCCTTTTTGTTTTTTTGCCAGCTGGTAGTTAGTCCAAATACTGCTTTGTAAATAAATCATCTGCAGGCATCCTCATCAGGTCAGCTGCAAACGTGTCAGTGTGAGGAAAACAAGAAAGCACTTACCAGCTAATTTTCTGTGAGGAGAGAGGCTTTTGTGATGTCTGGGTGTAACTTCCCTGCTCCAGAATGAAATGGAGAGTGGTTTTCAGAACAGCTACGTTGGCCACTTTCCCCAGCCTCCTCGTTGGGCTTTTATCTGGCTTTTGAAATGACACTGTAGGGTTTTGCTTGAATGTGGTTTTTCCCTTCCTCCTCTACCCTCCATAAAAATTCATCATGTATTCCAGGAGAAAAGTAAGCAGTGAACACACTGCAAGATTAATTCTTCTGCTCAGCTTGTACACGTGTGTATCAGAGGTTTGTTCCCTGAAAGGAGATCATTGATGTTGGCTGCAGCGCCTCAGGCTGGAAACCAGCAATGGGGGAGGCACCAATCCCTCCTTTGTTTGAATGGGCTTTTGCTTACAAAGTCAATTTAAAGTTCATTCCAAAGTTAGCAAGAAAAGAACCAAAGAATCTAAGTAGAGCTCTTCAAATGTACCCAGGGCTTATTAGGAAAGAGATTTTATTTCCTGGGTTTCAATGGGAGGAATCAGAATCACACAATAGTTAAGCATGAATTAATATTTTAATTTTTATTTCCTTATTGAGGTAGGTTGAGAGAGAATTTTCCAGGTTTGGGGGAAGTTAAAGATCCAATTCTTATCTCTCATTTCATCTGTGATGAGGGCAGATGAGGGCAAGTCTGTGTACCTGAAGGCCTGAGAGAATAAGTGTGGAGGCTGATACTTCACACTAGGAAGCCAGCCCTGATGCAATTACTTGTCCATCTGTAGAGCTAACTCGATTTTCTTTAAGGTCAAACATTAGCTTGTGAATGAGAACATTACTAGGTCTTAAAACGTTAGCCAAGCTAATTGAATACTGTGAGGTGTGAGAGGCCATAAAACACAATTTGTATCTGATTGCTGTGAGTTCTGAGGGCTTAGGAGAATGGGTCACCTTGAAAGGTGCCTTGTTGAAGACTAAGAATTATTTTGAGACTTTTATTTTAAGGAACTTCAAGCTCAGGAAAAGCTCGGAAAACTGAGTAGAAGTTACCCATTTGTAAGGGAAAACTTACATTTGTAAAGGAAATTTACATTAGAAAGGGGGCCGTTATCAGGAATACAGTGATTCTTCTTTTTCATTTGAGACTTAACTTCTGGACCCAGCCACCTCTGTTTACCAAACAATTCCTGTTTATACCAGTCCGTGAATTGCCTTCCCTCACCTTTAAGCCCCAGACTCCATCCTTTTCCTTAGTTCAGGATGGAGTATTACCTTCAATCTTCTTTCTGTGGGGTTTCTGTATGTCAGTTCAGTTCAGTTGCTCAGTCGTGTCCGACTCTTTGTGACCCCATGAATCACACCACGCCAGGCCTCCCTGTCCATCACCAACTCCCGGAGTTCACTCAGACTCGCCTCCATCGAGTCAGTGATGCCATCCAGCCATCTCATCCTCTGTCATCCCCTTCTCCTCCTGCCCCCAATCCCTCCCAGCATCAGAGTCTTTTCCAATGAGTCAACCCTTCGCATGAGGTGGCCAAAGTACTGGAGTTTCAGCTTTAGCATCATTCCTTCCAAAGAACACCCAGGGCTGATCTCCTTTAGAACGTATGTACAATGTTTCTGTATGTACATAATTTAAAAATTTCCCCCTGTTAATCTTTTACTTGCAGTGGTGGATTTAGCCAAGTATAATGAAAGGTTTAAGGAAAATTATTTCCCCCCCTCTACAAGATGAAGTCCAAAAAATCGAAAACAATAATCCTCTGTTGAGGGGGGTTGGTGAGACTGGGGTGGGCGCAGACTGGGATAACACTGGGGGATAGAGTGGGTATGATTTCTCAAACTACAAATGTCCCTCAGCCCTCTAGGGATGTACACTCTCCCATGTTTGCCCATAGTCCTTGATTCCACAAAAATATCACTATTAATAATCTTGGCATATTACTTGTCAATGTTATCTGAGTCATTGAAGGAGGTGATACCTGATGGAGATGATATCCACTCACTAATTCCTACCCCTTGGCATCAGCTATATTTGTATTTACTGAGTTATATGTCGTCTTCTATAATCACACAAAAGCACAATTTCATCCATAAGAGACACTTTTTTAGAAGAAGCTTTTTCAGGAAGTTTTGGTTACTTTACATGGCTTTAGATTTATTTTCTAGTAGTGGAGTATAAAGCATCAGGTAGCAAAAAAGACAAAAGAAATGACATTTCACAAGCATTTACTGTGCTCCAAGCACAGTAATCACACTGAAACCCAGGAAAGGATCAGCCTTTTTAGTTTTCTGTTTTAGTTACCACTAAAACAACAAAGTTGTGACGGATGCTTACTTAGCTTTGAAATTGGTCCCCCCAAATCAAGGATAGTAAATAAAATCTCTCTCCTAATCAGCCCTATACACTATGCTTGGTGTCTGAGGAGCTCAGCTTCAAAGTCCTAAGGCTTGCCTTATACTTGATCTTTTATTTAAAGTGCTCAGGTATACTAGACATTAATTTATCTGCATTGGTTAAGCTGATGAGTCAGGTCATTGGGGATCTGTTAGGAGAGCCTCTCCTGTGAGTTGCAGAGTTGGAGTTCAGTCCTAGGCATTCTGATTCCAAATACCACTCTTTTAATGTAACTGGGAAGGGTTAATTCTTGACTCCCAGCGGGATCTCTCTGACTTTAACCCTGTTTTTGTCCTTTCTGTTATTATACATAATGGCCTGCCTCAGAGAACCCTGCCCCCTCTGCTTGACCCTTAAAGTGCCTTTTGTTTAGCTCACAGGGAGATAATCTGACCTGGCCCACCAATGAATGACTGTAAGAGAAACTAACATATCCCCCTGCCTGAGGCTTGCCATTCTAGGAGATAATTGCAAGAATCTAACGGTCTTTTCACTTTGTTTCCTGACCTCCCCCCATCTCTGATCCATAAAGGAACCTGGCATCCAGGCACCAACAAGATGGTTATTTTGAGACATCAGTCAGCCATTTTCTCAGGCAGCCTCAACACTTCGTCCCTCAGATTTATTGGCCTCTAGTGCAGTGCGGAGAGTGAGCTTGGACTCGGTAACATTAAGACACTTAGCTCCGTGAGAAGAGATGTTTCCAGAATCAAGTGACTAGGAGGAAGGGGCAGGAATAACTTCTGCCAAATAAAAGACTTTCAGGACAGTTCCAGCATTTTCTAAATCAATGCAAGTTCTCTGAAGCCTGCTGTGGTCAGGGTTTCAAGGGGTCTTTCTAGAGGGGTGTGTGTGTATAAGCAGGTCTAAACAGCCAGCTGGGCTCAGAGGGAAGATACACAGTGCCTCTATCATACTGTTTTTGGGGAATGGATCATTCTTTAAAAATAGTTTTTCTCCACTGATACTTGAAATTTCACTCTTAGAAAATCAGTCTTTTGAAGAGAGTACATTTTAAAAGAGGAACTTTGTATTAAGTGAGGTTCTAGTAGTTAGAATGGACTGGGTGCTTTTAAGATGACTGCCCCTTCTCCTTACTCCAACCCCTCCAGAAAAAAATTGGGATCAATAACTTGGTCTCCGCAGAGGATGAGATGGTTGGATGGCATCACCAACTCAATGGACATAAGTTTCAGTAGACTCTGGGAGTTGGTGATAGACAGGGAGGTCTGGCATGCTGCAGTCCACGGGGTCACAAAGAGTCAAACATGACTGAGTGACTGAACTGAACTGAACTTGGTCTCCCATATCTTGTGATGATCAAGAATATCTTTATTCTTTTCCTTTCTTGTATAATGATAAAATAGCAAATTTACCTCAAACACCTAAATACTCTGATGATAGAAATTTCAGAAATAGACATTTGAGAGAACACAATAGGTCACATTGGTTTTTGTTACTGACCATTTCTAATATTTTTGTTGTTGTTTGTAAAGAGAAAAAAAAATTGGCCCAGAACATAACCACTGGGAAAGAGACAATATGATACAGATGGATATTTTCTTTTAAAAGAAACTGATCTGTGAAAAAGGCAAAAAACTCACTTCCTTTGAGTTTTTTTCCTCTTGTCATACAGGGAGATGACTATCTCCTTGTGTAAATGCCCTTCTTAGGCCTGTTTCTTTGGGGTAGGCAGAGTCAGAGATTATACTTAGGGGCCTTTAGTGGGTTAACAGTGAGCTTTTCCTTGGGATTTAAGTGGCAGACTCAGTTCTTCGGGAGGTCACAGCAAGGAACCCTGCCCACATGGCCATATAGGGCCGCTTCCACGCACTTAACCAGACAATTCTTAACAGCCACAGAAGACAAAGCCAGCTTCATATTCTTGCTTTAAATTTTGTATGGCCACTGCAGGAACCCAGCCTGAGGATACTTAGTAAATCTGTCAAAGGAATAAAATATAGCTTTTTAATTAAGATACACAAAGCTCTGTAGAAATGAAGGGAACAACTTCTATTGTTGTCTTTTACTTGAAAAAAAACCTCTTTTAATATGCCAAATGCCAGCTCAAATGAAATCTACATACTGAGACTTAGAAGGCTGTTCTTAATACCTATCTCAGAGGCTCTGAGCCTGAAACCTTTGGAGGGCCAAGCAAACACTCACCCCTCAGAAGGCACCCATGCAGCGCAGCGGCAAGGAGTCGGGTGGGCCAAGGCTTCCAAGCTCCGTGCTTTGAATCTTTGAGGTAAATAATTTCTCTGGAAGAACTGGCCGCAGCTACCCAGAGTCTTGGAAGAAATATTTCTTCTTTTTGTAACCAAGGGAGGTAAATAATCTTTTAACTCATTGCCCTACAAAGAAAAAAAAAAGTGGTTGCCAGTAGTTAAATAAATCTGGTGTATATCACTTAGTTCACAGCCATCTGGGTGACACCATCCTTGGCCCTGACTCAAGAGAAAGGAGGACTCTGGGAGTTCAGGCCACTCCCATCTATTTACTGTAATTATGCTTCTTTTCTCGTTAAACTGCAGATTATGGATGTGATGTAAGTGTAGCTGGAGTTTTCTAAAATATCACATTTGGGGAAAGGAAAGAATCAGAAAATAAATTATATTTTCTCAACTTGTTTAACTGATTCAATCACTACTTGCATTTTTATTAGGAATTTAGTAGCCTGCGGCTGAACTGCAGCTGCAGACCTATTTTGTTTGCGTCACAGTGTTTTTCTAGAGTTTAATTTAATTTCCGTCTTTTAAAAATCAGGGGATATTACAAAGACATCAGATTGTCAGCTCCTCATGAAAAAAAAATTGCCAGAGCTAGGTAACTATGGCCTGTATCCCACAAGGATACAGTTGAGGAAGGCTGAATAGGAGCTGCTCCTGGTGTCACCTGCCACTTGCAGCCGGGCATTTCTATTCATTTCGATACCTTTCTCCCCTGCCTTCTCACTCACAGACAATGTTCATGTGGCCTTCTAGGAGTTTGAGCTTGCAACCCTCATGTTCTTTTCCAATTCTTTTCCTGTTGAGTTTCTTCAATTTAGGACAATTGCGTACACAGAAAGATAAGTCATTGGGCAATCATTTTTATTGCATAAGGAATTTTAGGTTTGGTCATTTAAAAAATATGAATCCCCAAAGCTTCCCTCATAAAACCAGACTGCATTAGAAAATATGATTAAATCAATGAAACTAGCTTTAACTAGCTTAACTAGTGTTAGGTGCAAAGGAAGAGCAGTGGGAGCAACCTGCCCTATGTAGGCAATAATGGAGTCCTGTCTTTAGGGAATTTCAACCCAATAATAAAACCAACTAAAGCCCTTCTGCTTTTTGTGATCACTGTGTGCCAGAAATTCTAAGCAGGTGATGAAACACTCCCCACCTCAAAAAATCTTTAAGTTCTAGAAAATTGCTGACATTATATTAGTGGAACCACTGACAGAACTTGTCTGCCCTGGCCAGGAACAATAGTAATGACTTGCATGAGTTACCTTGAGTGAGTGAGTGAGTGAGTGAAGTCACTCAGTCGTGTCCAACTCTTTGCAACCCCATGGACTATAGCCTACCAGGCTCCTCCCTCCATGGGATTCTCCAGGCAAGAGTACTGGAGTGGGTTGCCATTTCCTTCTCCAGGGGATCTTCCCAACCCAGGGATCGAACCCAGGTCTCCTGCATTCCAGGCAGGCGCTTTAACCTCTGAGCCACCAGGGTGAGTTACCTTACAACAGAAATTCCTGGTAAGGAATGCAGAACTTAGAAGCAGCCACCAACCAGAAGAATTTGGCAAAGGTCAGAAGGAGAGAGGGGAGGCCAGTCCATATGTCCTACCAACCCCAGAATCCTTCTTGTTGGAATCCATCTTGACTGAGCAATGCACAAGCCATCAAGAAGCACCTTGAGTCAGAATGATTGGCCAGAGACAACCCGGAAACTTACCCCCACCACCATGAAACCCAAGACTGCAAGTCAGGCGGCAGAGCAGTTCTCCTGGGTTCCTTACCCTGCTGCTCTCTGCCCAGGCACCCCTTCCCATTAAAGTCTCTTGCTTTGTCAGTACGTGTACCTCCTTGGACAATTCATTTGAGTGCTAGACATGAGCCCACTCTTGGGCTCTCCAAAGTGTCCTCTTTCCAACAACAATTATTTTGAGTTTTAATTACATATACATATTTTTTATTATATATACATTGCCTTATTTTTTAATAGGCAATGTGCTTTATATGAAAGCTACTTATTCTCATTTTAATTTCTGTTCAGTTCAGTTTAGTTCAGTCACTCAGTTGTGTTGACTCTTTGGACCCCATGAATCGCAGCACACCAGGCCTCCCTGTCCATCACCAACTCCCAAAGTTTACTCAAACTCACATTCATTGAGTCAGTGATGCCATCCAGCCATCTCATCCTCTGTTGTCCCCTTCTCCTCCTGCCCCCAATCCCTCCCAGCATCAGGGTCTTTTCCAATGAGTCAACTCTTCGCATGAAGTGGCCAAAGTATGGGAGTTTCAGCTTCAGCATCAGTCCTTCCAATGAACACCCAGGACTGGTCTCCTTTAGGATGGACTAGTTGGATTTCCTTGCAGTCCAAGCAACTCTCAAGAGTCTTCTCTAACACCACAATTCAAAAGCATCAATTCTTTGGTGCTCAGCTTTCTTCACAGTCCAACTCTCACATCCATACATGACCACAGGAAAAACCATAGCCTTGACTAGACAGACCTTTGTTGGCAAAGTAATGTCTCTGCTTTTCAACATGCTATCTAGGTTGGTCATAACTTTCCTTCCAAGGAGTAAGTGTCTTTTAATTTCATGGCTGCAACCATCATCTGCAGTGATTTGGGAGCCCCCCAAAATAAAGTCTGACACTGTTTCTTCTGTTTCCCCATCTATTTCCCATGAAGTGATGGGACCAGATCCCATGATCTTAGTTTTCTGAATGTTGAGCTTTAAGCCAACTTTTTCACTCTCCTCTTTCACTTTCAACAAGAGGCTTTTTAGCTCCTCTTCACTTTCTGCCAAAGGGTGGTGTCATCTGCATATCTGAGGTTACTGATATTTCTCCCGGCAATCTTGATTCCAGCTTGTGCTTCTTCCAGCCCAGCGTTTTTCATGATGTACTCTGCATAGAAGTTAAATAAGCAGGGTGACAATATACAGCCTTGACGTACTCCTTTTTATTCTTTAATGGACAATGTCTTTATATACATGTACTTATATATCATCAAAGGGGGACGAACAAAGGGCAGTCTATTTCAAATTCTTTATTCCATGAAACCACTTGGAATTTTTTGTTATATTTAAAACGTACATTGGTAAAACCAACGTACATTGGGAACTGCAAGGTATGCTATTTTTTGTTTTTGGCAAATGTAATTTTAGTCCAGAGATAATTTTCTTTTTTTACTGAATTTGAATAATTTTTTAAAAATTGAAAATCATTCAAGAAAAATGTTTGTTTTAAAATGACTGATTTGGGCTTCCCTAGTGGCTCAGTGGTAAAGAATCCACCTGCCAGGGCAGGAGACATGAGTATGATCCCTGGTCCCAGAAGAACCCACATGCTGAGGGACAACTAAGCCCATAGGCCACAACTACCAAGGCCATGTGCTGCAAGAAGCCATTGTACTCTAGGGGCCCATGCCCCACAATAAGAGAATCCATTGCAATGAGAAGCCTAAGAACCGCAACCAGGGAAGAGACCCAGTCTCTGCAACTACAGAAAGCCCGCGCACAGCAGTGAACAACCAGCACAGCCAAAATGAACTAACTAAATAAATCTTAAAAAAAAAAAAAAAAAAAAAAGACTGATTCAAGAAGTAAAAGCAAGGATAGCAGTGATGTGACTGAATAGTTGCCTAGGACTTCCCTGCCGGTCCAGTGGTTAAGAATCTGCCTTACAATGCAGGGGACACCTATTGGATCCCTGAGCCAGGAGGATTTCTGGAGGGACAGCTAAGCCTGTGAGCCACAACTACTGAGCCCACGTGCCCTAGAGCCCGGGCTTTGAGACAAGCCACTGCAACAAGAAGCCAGAAAACTGAACAGAGAGCTCCCACAGGCCATAGCCAAAGAAAGGACTTGTGCAGCAACAAAGACCCAGCACAGCCAAAAACGAAATAAAGAAACTTATTAAGAAAAAAGTTGCCTAAATTGTATCTTCAGCAGACATATCAGTTTTATTAAAATTAAGCTATTAATTGTTGATGTAGGGCAGGAAAAAGAATCTTTCACTCCATCCATCAAAGGAGGTCCCTCTAACAAAAGACAGATTAACAACAAAAAACATACAAATTTACATAATTTTAGATTTACATGACTTGAGAGGCTTCATAAGAAAATGCAAGCCTGAGGAAACAGTTGAACCTGAGTGTTTTTATGCTTGGTTTGATGAACAGCCCAATCTTGAGAAAATTAGATGGGATAGCAAGATTATGAACTAAGTGCAGTAAATTGGGGGAAATAGCAAGTCCCATCTGTTCAGATTCCCCTGGTGCCTTAGAGATGAGAATGCCCCTTTCATCAGTATAGGAAGGGAACCACGCACATGATGGTTTCATGCCTCAGGAGCAGCTCAGAAGGACAACCTGTTTCTCACATTCCTTCAGCTCAAAATATTCAATGTGGCAAGGTGCCACACTTTGGGGTGATGTATCCTGAGCTGTGTCACTGGACAATTCTTTGCAGAAAATTTTACACTGGGGCTTCCCTGATAGCTCAGTTAGTAAAGAATCCGCCTGCAATGCAGGAGACCCCAGTTCAATTCCTATGTCAGGAAGATCAATTGGAGAAGGGATAGGCTACCTACTCCATCCAGTATTCTTGGGCTTCCTTTGGGGCTCAGCTGGTAAAGAATCCATCTGCAGTGTGGGAGACCTGGGTTCGATCCCTGGGTTGGGAAGATCCCCTGGGGAAGGGAAAGGCTACCCACTCCAGTATTCTGGCCTGGAGAACTCCATGACTGTATGAGAGTTGGACTATGAAGAAGGCACCGAAGAATAGATGCTTTTGAACTGTGGTGTTGGAGAAGACTCTTGAGAGTCCCTTGGACTGCAAGGAGATCCACCAGTCCATTCTAAAGGAGATCAGCCCTGGGATTTCTTTGGAAGGAATGATGTTAAAGCTGAAACTCCAGTACTTTGGCCACCTCAAGTGAAGAGTTGACTGATTGGAAAAGACCCTGATGCTGGGAGGGATTGGGGGCAGGAGAAGAAGGGGACGACAGAGGATGAGATGGCTGGATGGCATCACTGACTCGATGGGCATGAGTCTGAGTGAACTCTGGGAGCTGGTGATGGACAGGGAGGCTTGGTGTGCTGTGATTCATGGGGTTGCAAAGAGTCGGACATGACTGAGCGATTGAACTGAACTGAACTGATGGCGTCACAAAGAGTCAGACAGGACTGAGCAACTTTCACTTTCATTATTACATCAGACTGTAAACAAAGGATCTACAATCAAATTGTTAGATATTAAATATTGTTGAAGAAACAGTTCAATTTTTCTCCTTTTGTGTTATAACTATGTATTTATTTTTCACTTTTGTTTCCTGGCATAATTATATAGCCAAAGTTGAGTAAATAAAAATTCTCACTACCTAGATTTCTTTTTGTTTCATTTCATGACATTGCTGGAAATTATTTGGTCATATTGAAGGGAGTGTGTGTGTGTGTTAGTTGCTCAGTCATGTATGACTCTTTGTGACCCTATGGACTGTAGCCTGCCAGGTTCCTCTGTCTATGGAATTCACCAGGCAATAATACTGGAGTCAGTTGACATTCCCTGCTCCAGGGGATCTTCCAGACTTGGAGATCGAACCCACATCACATGTCTCCTGCATTATCAGGCAGGTTCTTTACCACTAGTGGACCTGGGAATTGAAGTGAAAGTGAAAGTCACTCAGTCGTGTCCGACTCTTTGTGACTCCATGGGCTATAGAGTCATGGAATTCTCCAGGCCAGAATACTGGAGTGGGGTAGCCTTTCCCTTCCCCAGGGGATCTTCCCAACCCAGGGATTGAACCCAGGTCTCCCACACTGCAGATGGATTCTTTACCAGCTGAGCCACAAGGGAAGTCCAAGAATACTGAGTGGGTAGCCTATCCCTTCTCCAGGGGATCTTCCCTACCCAGGAATTGAACAGGGGTCTCTTGCAGTGCAGGCAGATTCTTTACCAATTGAGCTTTCAGGAAAGCTCCTTTTTAAAACTTGTTAAAGACTAAGTTAAATAAAAAATCTTCTTAGCTGTGTAAGGATAAACAAGAGACAGAGACAGGGAGAGACTCTCCACTTGTCCCAAGAGATATTGAGGAGGAGATTACTAAAAATCAGTCTAGTCCAGGTGTCAATGTACTGGTTCACCATAACCATCCACATAGGGATCACCCAGATAATGTTACAGACGAAAAACTTTTCTCTCCCAGCTTAGGTTTCTTAGTGAGGCCTGTGAATTAAACTGACAAAAGATACATTAATAGGAAGAAAGGTTATTTCTCATGCACACAAGGACCTCACAGAAAAGAAATGAAAGCCTAAAATAGTTAAGCCTGGAAATTATATATCATTTTAACAAAGAGCAATAAGTTAAGGAGAAGTGACTAGGCCAAAAAAAGGTGAAAGATTGTGCTTTTAAAAAAATAATATTTATTTATTTATTTGGCTGTGCTGAGTCTTGGCTGCAGCATGTGGGATCTAGTTCCCTGACCAGGGATCGAACCCAGGGTCCCTGCATTGGGAGCATGGAGTCTCAGGCATTGGACCCCAGGGAAGTTCCAATGATTGTGCTTTTGTAGATAATACACTGAGGAAATTTAACTAGAAAATTTAGTGTGGTAGATAAGAATTGTTTAGTAAGTGCTATGGCCTGAATATGTCCCCCCAAAATTCATACACTAAGATAGTATTAGGAGAGGAGGCCTTTAGGGGGTGGTTAGGTAAGGAAGCAGAGCCCTCATGGGTAGGATTAGTGTTCTTATGAGAGAGATACAGAGAAATGCCTTCCTTGCCCTTTCTGCCTTTGAGGACACAGCAAGGTGCCAGCTATGAACCAGGAAAAGGGCCCTCATCAGAATACCACCATGCTGTCAGCTTAATCTTGGGTTTCCCAGTCTCAGAAATGTGAGAAATACTTGTCTGTTGTTTGTCAGCTGCACAGTCCATGGTCTTTGTTACAGCAGCATGAATAGACCAAGAAGTCAGTCAGGTTTATTATGCAGACTCAAGTCAGTGCTATCTCCAGTACTAAGAGTCATTCTCTTCCTGGTGCAGGAACGCAGGTACCTGTACAAGTGGAAGATTTACACCTTGCTTTTAGGCAGAAAGAGGGAGGGCAGAGAGTTCCTCCTGTGTCTGTTGCTTTTTAACTGCTTTCAGGTAAAATAATCCTTATGCCAAAGGGCATATTCTGGATTGGCTTATGTCGATCCCCTTCAGTTACCTCATGGGCTCATGTGTCTGTCCCTGGATTTATTCTGTGTTGGAGTTCTCTGCGGTTTAGTCGCTAAGTCATGTCTGACTCTTGTGATCTCATGGATGGTAACTTGCCAGACTCCTCTGTCCATGAAATTTTTCCAGCAAGAATACCTGGAGAGGGTTGTCATTTCCTTCGGAGGATCATTCTGACCCAGGGATCAAACCTGAGTCTTGAACCCAAGTCTCCTGCACTGTAGGCAGATTCTTTACTGTGGAGCCACCAGAGAGCCCCTGGAGTTCTCTGTACTCCATTTAATTTTTTTCTTTTTAAACCTTCCAGATGTGTAACTCTATACCTATTAAACAAGAACTCCCATTTTTGTTGTGATTTTTTTCCCCCACTGCACCACATAGCTTGCAGGATCTTAGTTTCTCAGCCAGGGATTGAACCCAGGCTACAGCAGTGAAAGTACTGGGTCTTAACCACTGAACTGCAAGGGAACTCCCATGTGTGTGTGTGAATTTTTAAAAGAAATTTCAACTGACAGTTTAGGTAGAGGGAGGAACCTTGGCTAAGTAACCAGCATGGGGAAGGGCAATGTGAGGGGTGAGGGAACCAACATCACACAGTGCCCATGGAGACAGAAAGGACGATATGAGCAGATATGACAGGGGAAGCCTGATTTGCCAGGTATGGCAGTCTTCCAGGTGGAGTTGTCAGGGGGCTAAAAAGAGGCCAAGACCACTATTTCCTTCAGCATTTGAAGACGCTTGGTGTCCTCATCCTGAAACGTCCATGGAATGAGACATCAGCTGCTAGTTAAAGCTTTATCACTGTCCTGTCAATGTCATGACTGACACCTGACACCCACAACTGCTACTGCTGCTGCTAAATCGCTTCACTCGTGTCCGATTCTGTGCGACCCCAGAGATGGCAGCCCAACAGGCTCCCCCGTCCCTGGGATTCTCCAGGCAAGAACACTGGAGTGGGTTGCCATTTCCTTCTCCAATGCATAGTCATTTTTAAAAATAATAACATTTTTCAATTGAGTAGTATGCTTATCATAAAAAATTCAGAAAATGCAAAAGAGCATAAAATGAGAATTCATCTTTACCTTCACCATTTCAAGAAATCAAAGCCTTGGAATTTTGGCATAATTATTTTAAAAATGTTTATGTGAGATTAGATTGCACTTACAGTTTTATAACCTGCCCACTTCGCTTACTCCAGGAGCATTCTCCATGTCATTATAGGTTACTCAAAAATATGTTTTTTAAATGACTGCATAATATCACAATCTACAGATGTTCTTTAAGACATTTTTAAAGACGGCAACTTTACTGCCATCCTAGACACAAAAATTGCAGTACTGTCAAACCTGTCTTCAAAGTAATTTCTAATACATCTTATACTGACACCAAAGTATCAAGTTTGATACAAAAATGAGCACATTTTCAGAAATATTAAAATGAAATATAAAACCTTAGCACAGGCTGCAATTTAGACAAATGGAATCTGGTATTATCTGTCAACAAAAAACTTAGAAAACTTTTTCCTAGAATTAAATAATAATTTGATGTGTTATCCACTATATTTGTAGCAGTATAATTACAATAATGAGATGTATTTAATATAATGAGACTTTATATTTTGAAAAGGTTAAGTCATGGCAAACATGCTATTTGGTGGGGCCTAGCTATTAAGCCATTTAATATTTTCCATTTAAATGTTATGAGCAAAGGAGCAAAGTGGGGAGAAATGTTGAATTACAAGCATATTGAAATGGAATAATGAGAACTTCTCTATCATCTTCCAGAATTAATTAGCAACAGAGCTGCAAGTTTTTAGCTTCAGTTAGATTCATGAACCCTTTCCAGTGAAGGCAAATTTATGGCATTTTAAAGCATAATTTAAAAAGGATACTTAATATTTTATTTTCTTTCCTATCATATCAGCTGTCAAAATACTGCAATAAAATCACACGTGGAATTTACCTGGAAAAAAAAAACCATCCCAAATTATTATGGTAGGAAAGCACATAAGGGTGATCAATGCAAAGACCGGGACACCTATGGCTAAAACAGAACGTGGAAACAGAACTGAAGAAATTACCCATTAGGAGAAAATGTAGATTGATTAACATTGCACTTTAAGATAAAGAGCCCAGTCCTTAGAAAGGCATGGACCACACATGATCTAGAATTCTTTCCTCTCTAGGATAGAAATGCTCAATTTTGTGTTTAGTCACTTGTTTCAGAAAAGTAGAACATACCACATACTGACTGCAAAACATTGGGCATTAGGAAAACCTGGTTTTCTGATTCCATCTGCTCGCCCACTGACCAGCTGAATGACTTTAAGTAAGTTTCTGAAATTCTCTAAGCCCTGATTTTCTTATCTGGAGAATGGGGATAATGATATTATCTATATCATGGTGTTGTGAGTTTTCTATGACATATATAAAGCCACATAAAGAGTAAGGTCTCAATAAATGTTTATATTATTACTTGCTCTGAATTCCCAAGGTGCTTTTCACTTACACAATCTGTAAATGAAGTGCTTTTATTGTCCATACACTATGTGACAGGGGCCACAGTTACCTTCTCAAAATCCATTCCTTTCTTCTTTCTTATTATCAGAACCACAATTTTATTTAGCAAATAAGTATTGTTGTTGTATTCAGATAAATCAGATAAAGTTCTCAGTTTCCACAGATGCTAAGAATGACCATTAAAATTTTGCAGAAAACATGGGCCGGGGCTTCAGGAAAGCTAGCTCTGCTTTGGAGGTATACTTTGGTAGGCAACAAGATGACCAAAGATTCAGCAGCTCTTTAGGAGCTATAAGGGAAGGAAAAGTACAGGAGAGATGTTACAAAAAGCCTATACTTCTAGAGACCTCAGTCTTGAAATTCTTGAGGCACTAAGTGCCAGCAATCTTCTACCTCCAAACTTATTATTTATTAGAAATATAAGCCTTTATGTGTCTGGGTCACTACTACTTTGAGTTTGTTGCTGTCATATTTTACCAAATTAAATGATAACTCACATACAGCAACACCATGCTAAAATCCCTGAAAAATACTGATGACTTCATTACTCAAGGTATCATTATAATCATAATAAAGTCTCATTGTGCTCTCTTGTTCCCCCTGCTCCCTCTTGTGCCCACGTTCTACGCTGCCATGCCCTGCTCTCAAGAGGCACAAGTCGTCTCCCCCAGCAAGCGGGCCTAGGCCACGGAGGCGGGCAGTATGCATCTCCGCTTTGCCCGGCTCTCGGAGCACACCACAGCCCCCACCAAGAGGTCCGCGCGCACCGCGGGCTACAACCTGTACAGTGCCTATGATTACACAGTACCACCCGTGGAGAAAGTGCTTGTGAAAACTGACATACAGATAGCCCTTCCTTCTGGGTGCTATGGAAGAGTGGCTCCTCATTCTGGCTTGGCAGCAAAACACTTCATAGATGTGGGAGCTGGTGTCATAGATGAACATTATAGAGGAAATGGTGGTAGTGTCCTGTTTCATTTTGGCAAAGAGAAGTTTGAAGTCAAAAAGGGTGATCGAATTGCACAGCTCATTTGTGAACGGATATTTTACCCAGAAATAGAGGAAGTTCAAATTTTAGATGACACTGAAAGGGGTTCAGGAGGCTTTGGTTCCACTGGAAGTAATTAAAACTTATGCCACGAACAGGAAATGAGAATGTACTTTTTTCTTGAAAATAAAGACTTTGCTTAAAGTGAAAAAAAAAAAAAAGTCTCATTGTATGAGGTAAACTGAGTAGTCTGTCTTGAAACAAACAAAAAAACTCTGAGAAGTTACCTGACAGTGCTGTAAAGACGAAATGGAAAGAAAGAAAGCACATAAAGTGACTTGCCTAATAGAGTCCCTGGTATGTGTGACTATTTGGTTTGTAGTGGCTGACATTACAGGGCTATCACAAAGGGAATCAAGCTACAGACAACTTTGCCTTGTCCTTGGAGTAGAAAGTAGGGACAATTATTTTTATAGCTCATCAGTTGACGTTTTATATTATTGTTTTTCATCTGATGTATTCAATAGGATTTCAGCTCAAGAGTGATTGAGAAGACAATCAATAGTCCAGTGGCTAAGACTCTACACTCCCTTTGCAGAGGGCCTGGGTTCAATCTCTGATCGAGGAAATAGAATCCCACATGCCTCTACTAAGAGTCTGCACACTGCAACTAAAGACCCCACATGCTGCAATCAAGACTGGAGATCCCATGTGCTGCAAATAAGACCTGGCACAGCCAAATAAATAAATAAAAATAGAAAACTTTTTTTCTTTTTTTTTTAAAGAGTGATTGAGAAGGCCAGGCATAAAGGAGAGTCAATAGACTTCCTGAGACTGGAAGCTCAGAAGGAGTAACTTTGTACTCAGAGGATATCAGGCAACAATTTGTCATCTCCTGATGTGTTTCTGGGCTATGAGAGAAATCACATCATTGTGCCCTGAACTGACTGTGTCATGGTTCAATGTCTAGGTAGGATGTGTATTCAGAAAAGCATAGCTGTGCCTGGTCCTGAGACACTGGCTCATCATTGCCTGTTTCTTTACTCCTATTTGCTGGTCATACAACCAGCACATCACAATACAGAACAGGAACGAACTCAGTAGCTCTGTGTATTTTTGAACAGTGGAAACATCTACAAGGATTGTCTCCCCAGTCTACAGTGCCCAATGTGATTAACAGATGACTCTGAAACTTTCAGATGAACTGTCATTGCCAAAACCCTAAGTGAAGTCACAATTTATACACTGAGAATTTTTTTTTAATTGGGTAGTCTGATTTAGCATTATATTCTTTTTAGCTAAACTGTAAAAGAGCAATAAAATGCCAGAGACAGCTCCCAGGTAATGTATATTTATCTTGTCTTCTGGAAACAGTGTCAGACTTTATTTTGGGGGGCTCCCAAATCACTGCAGATGGTGACTGCAGCCATGAAATTAAAAGACGCTTACTCCTTGGAAGGAAAGTTATGACCAACCTAGATAGCATATTCAAAAGCAGAGACATTACTTTGCTGACCAAGGTCCGTCTAGTCAAGGCTATGGTTTTTCCAGTGGTCATGTATGGATGTGAGAGTTTGACTGTGAAGAAGGCTGAGCGCAGAAGAATTGATGCTTTTAAACTGTGGTGTCGGAAAAAACTCTTGAGAGTCCCTTGGACTGCAAGGAGATCCAACCAGTCCATTCTGAAGGAGATCAACCCTGAGATTTCTTTGGAAGGAATGATGCTAAAGCTGAAACTCCAGTACTTTGGCCACCTCATGAGAAGAGTTGACTGATTGGAAAAGACCCTGATGCTGGGAGGGATTGGGGGCAGGAGCAGAAGGGGATGACAGAGGATGAGATGGCTGGATGGCATCACGGACTTGATGGACGTGAGTCTGAGTGAACTCCGGGAGTTGGTGATAGACAGGGAGGCCTGGCGTGCTGCAATTCATGGGGTCGCAAAGAGTTGGACACGACTGAGTGACTGAACTGAACTGAACTGAAGCTTATTCTTATTGGATTTAGGAGACAGGCCTCTCTGAAAATTACTGACTATATCATGAGACATTTTTTGTGAAGCCATAGTGTCCAAAATGCTGTACAAAACACATAAAAGATAAGACTACTGCTTTCCCAGCATTTTGTCCTGCTTATCCAAACAGTAGCCTAATTTAAGTGGAAGGAAACATTTTCTATAGCAGTCTTTCATAGTTAGGGTCATACAGAGATAGTGTAAGAACTGGTAATTGCATTCTGATGTCATAAATTGTTTTATAATGTTAAAAAACAAGCTAACAATTCTATGGTATTATAGGAATCACACCTAAATCAAAGAGATTATGTTACCTCCATACAGTGGAGTCTTCTGCAGGTGAGAAAGGAATAAAGAATTTCTCTATAACACTTCCTAACACCATACACAAAGATAAACTCAAAATGGATTAAAGACCTAAATGTAAGATGAGAAACTATAAAACTCTTATAGGAAAATATAATCAGAGTACTCAATGACATAAATCAAAGCAAGATCCTCTATGACCCACAACCTAGAGTAATGGAAATAAAAACAAAAATAAACAAGTGGGACCTGATTAAACTTAAAAGCTTTTGCACAGCAAAGGAAACTATGCTGCTGCTGAGTCGCTTCAGTCGTGTCCGACTCTGTGCAACCCCATAGACAGCAGCCCACCAGGCTTCCCCATCCCTGGGATTCTCCAGGCCAGAACACTGGAGTGGGTTGCCGAAAGTGAAAAGTGAAAGTGAAGTCGCTCAGTCATGTCCGACTCTTAGCGACCCCCATGGACTACAGACTACCAGGCTCTTCCATCCATGAATTTTCCAGGCAAGAGTACTGGAGTAGAGTGCCATTGCCTTCTCTGAAAGGAAACTGTAGGCAAGGTGAAAAGACAACCCTCAGAATGGGAGAAAATAGTAGCAAATGAAACAACTGACAAAGGATTAACTTCCAAAATATACAAGCAGCTCATACAACAATACCAGAAAAACAAACAACCCAATCAAAAAGTGGAATAAAGACCTAAACAGACATTTCTCTAAAGAAAACATACAGATGGCTAACAAACACATGAAAAGATGCTCAACGTCACTCATTATTAGAGAAATCCAAATCAAAACTACAATGAGCTATCACCTCACATCAGTAAGAATGGCCATCATCAGAAAGTTTACACAAAATAAATGCTGAAGAGGGTGTAGAGAAATGGAATGCTCTTGCACAGTTGGTAGGAACGTAAATTGATACAGCCACTATGGAAGATGGTATGGAGTTTCCTTAAAAAACCAGTAATAAAACCACCATATGACCCAGCAACCCACTCCTAGGCATATACCCTGAGGAAACCAAAATTGAAAAAGACACATGTATCCCATTGTTCACTGCAGCACTATTTACAATAGCTAGAACATGGAAGCAACCTAGATGTCCATCAACAGATGAATGTATAAAGAAGTTGTGGTACATATATATAATGGAATATTCAGTTCAGTTCAGTTGCTCAGTCGTGTCTGACTCTGCGACACCATGGACTGCAGCACAATAGGCCTCCCTGTCCATCACCAACTCCCGGAGTTTACTCAAACTAATGTCCATTGTGGTGGTGATGCCATCTTATCCTCTGTCATCCCCTTCTCCTCCTGCCCTCAATCCTTCTCAGAATCAGGGTGTTTTCACATGAGTCAGTCCTTTGCATCAGGTGACCAAAGTATTGGAGTTTCAGCTTCAACATCAGTCCTTCCAATGAACACTCAGGACTGACTTCCTTTAGGATGGACTGGTTGGAACTCCTTGCAGTCCAAAGGACTCTCAAGAGTCTTCTCCAACACCACAGTTCAAAAGCATCAATTCTTCATTGCTCAGCTTCCTTCATAGTCCAACTCTCACATCCATACATGACCACTGGAAAAACCATAGCCTTAACTAGACGGACCTTTGCTGACAAAGTGATGTCTCTGCTTTTTAATATGCTATCTAGGTTGGTCATAACTTTCCAAGGAGTAAGCATCTTTTAATTTCAAGGTTGCAGTCACCATCTGCAGTGATTTTGGAGGCCCCCCAAAATGAAATCTGCCACTGTTTCCACTGTCTCCACATCTACTTGCCGTGAAGCGATAGGACCAGATACCATGATCTTCATTGTCTGAATGTTGAGCTTTAAGTCAACTTTTTTACTCTCTTTCACTTTCATCAAGAGGCTCTTTAGTTCTTCTTCACTCTCTGCCATAAGGGTGGTGTCATCTGCATATCTGAGGTTATTGATATTTCTCCCAGCAATCTTGATTCCAGCTTGTGCTTCATCCAGCTCAGCATTTCTCATGAAGTACTCTGCATATAAGTAAATAAGCAGGGTGACACCATCCAGCCTTTACGTACTCCTTTCCTGATTTGGAACCAGTCTGTTGTTCCATGTCCAGTTCTAACTGTTGCTTCCTGTCCTGCATATAGGTTTCTCAAGAGGCAGGTCAGGTGGTCTGGTATTTCCCATCTCTTTCAGAATTTTCCAGTTTATTGTGATCCAGTCAAAAGCTTTGGCATAGTCAATAAAGCAGAAATAAAGGAAACTCTCTTGCTTTTTTGATGATCCAGAGGATGTTGGCAATTTGATCTCTGGTTCTTGTGCCTTTTCTAAAACCAGCTTGAACATCTGGAAGTTCACGGTTCACGTGTTGCTGAAGCCTTGCTTGGAGATTTTTGAGCATTACTCTACTAGTGTGCATTGGAGAAGGAAATGGCAACCCACTCCAGTGTTCTTGTCTGGAGAATCCCAGGGACGGCAGAGCCTGGTGGCCTGCCGTCTATGGGGTAGCACAGAGTCAGGCACGACTGAAGTGACACAGCAGCAGCAGCAGCTACTAGTGTATGAGATAAGTGCATTGTGCAGTAGTTTGAGCATTCTTTGGCATTCTTTCTTTGGGATTGGAATGAAAACTGACCTTTTCTAGTCCTGTGGCCACTGCTGAGTTTTCCAAATTTGCTGGCATATTGAGTGCAGCACTTTCACAGCATCATCTT
Source organism: Aepyceros melampus (assembly GCA_006408695.1). Taxonomy (NCBI): domain Eukaryota; kingdom Metazoa; phylum Chordata; class Mammalia; order Artiodactyla; family Bovidae; genus Aepyceros; species Aepyceros melampus. Next base: position 65,193 of record SJXQ01001334.1, on the reverse strand, counting down.
TTAGGATTTGAAATAGTTCAGCTGGAATTCCATCACCCCCACTAGCTTTGTTTGTAGTGATGCTTCCTAATGCCCACTTGACTTTGCATTCCAGGATGTCTGGCTCTAGATGAGTGATTATACAATCATGATTATCTGGGTCTTGAAGATTTTTTTTCATACAGTTCTTCCATGTAATCTTACCACCTCTTCTTAATATCTTCTGCTTCTGTTAGGTCCATACCATTTCTGTCCTTTATTGAGCCCATCTTTGCATGAAGTGTTCCCTTGGTATCTTTAATTTTGTTGAGATCTATACTTACCCATAAAAAAGAACACCTTTGAGTCAGTTCTAATAAGGTGGATGACCTAGAACCTATTACACAGCCTGAAGTAAGCCAGAAAGAGAAAGATAGATATCATATCATATTTTGACACCTATATGGAGAAGGCAATGGCACCCCACTCCAGTACTCTTGCCTGGAAAATTCCATGGATGGAGGAGCCTGGTGGGCTGTAGTCCATGGGGTCGCTGAGAGTCGGACACGACTGAGCAACTTCACTTTCACTTTTCACTTTCATGCATTGGAGAAGGAAATGGCAACCCACTCCAGTGTTCTTGCCTGGAGAATCCCAGGGACAGGGGAGCCTGGTGGGCTGCCGTCTATAGGGTCGCACAGAGTCGGACACGACTAAAGTGATTTAGCAGCAGTAGCAGCAACACATATATACGGAATTTAGAAAAATGGTACTGAATTATTTATTTACAGAGCAGCAATGGAGAAACAGACATAGAGAATAGACTTATGGACATGAGGAGAGGAGAGGAGAGGGTGAGGTGTATAGAAAGAGTAACATGGAAACTTACATTAGCATGTGTAATATAGATAGCCAAAGAGGAATCTGCTGTATGGCTCAGGAAACTCAAACAGGGGCTCTGTATCAACCTGGAGGGGTGGGATGAGGAGGGAGATGGGAGAGAGTTTCAAAAGGGAGGGGATCTATGTATAGCTATGGCTGATTCATGTTGAGGTTTGACAGAAAACAAAATTCTGTCAAGCAATTATCCTTCAATTAAAAAAATAAAGAAATTTAAAAAGAAAAGAATTTCTTTATATACTGATGTGGAGTATTCAGCAAGATAATTTCAGTAGATTAAAATAAAATAAAATAAAAAATTGATGGGTCCAAAACTATGTTACAGTATCCTGCTTTTTGAGTACGTGTTGGGCTATATCCTTCTGGCCTACATGGCCTGCACTTCCTCAGCTTCAAGACCAAAGGAAGAGCCCAGAATCAGCAGCGGAGACATCAGTGGTCTAATGGATGGGGGAACTTACATATCTGAGGCAAGGTCTTGGAGCAACATCCCACGGTGTGCTGCAGATGCAGGCAGGATATGGTGGCAGTCTTCATTCCCAGGGGAAGGGAAAAGTAAAAAAGTAAAAGTGAAAGTGAACTCACTCAGTTGTGTCCGACTCTTTGCGACCCCATAGACTGTAGCCTATTGAGAGAGTCATTTCCTAGGCAGGTTAATAAGAAGTCTAGGGGTCCCCAAGGAGAGAGGGGTCTGGAATTCTCAAGGAGAAAGAAAGGACAAACTTTTTTCTTCTCTACATTCCTTAGGATTATACAACGATAATGTATTCTGCCTGAGGACAGTCTCTGGATTAAACCTTCTGGCTAATTCTGTAAATTAGGGGAGTAGACCTGCTCTCAACAAGGATTATATAACAATAATGTATTCTGCATGAGGACAGTCTCTGGATTAAACCTTCTGGCTAATTCTGTTATCTTAAAATGTAAATTATGGGAGTCGGTCTGGTGAGGTCTTTACAACCTCCAGACATTCTTTGGATTCACTGGAGAGTATATAGCAAGCAGGTACTCTTTCTACCCCCTTCTGGTGCCTATGTCAGAAGCTTTCTCTATCTCCCTTATACTTTAATAAAACTTTATTACACAAAAGCTCTGAGCGATCAAGCCTCGTCTCTGGCCCCGGATTGAATTCTTCTCCTCCGGAGGCAAAGAATCCCAGCGTCGTGATTCAACAACAAACTTTCATCTTGGGGGATCATCTGGGATCCTTCAGGACAAGGTAAGGATGCTTGGAGCTCTAGTTCTTTGTTCTCTTAGCGAACACGTTTTCTGCTGTGCTTTACTAACTCTCCGGTGTGCTCGTGTGAATGAATGACATGCCCTGCACGAAGCAAGTGAGGAGCCCTGGTCTGTGGTTCCACGGTGATCTCATACGGCTTTGAGCAGAAACCTGTCGGGGGTTTATACCGACCTGCCAACGGAGGCACCCAATGACTCCTTTGGGAACCGACCAGAAATGGGCAAAGCGTGTGGACCGAACTCTCCTTTCTCGGTCAAACTTTTCGGTCTCTTTGACCATTTCATAACTCCTTGGAATTAGAAGTACTAACCTAATCTATTGGATCTTAGACTTTCAAGGGACTTGTGATCTATACTGTTACTGTGTACTGTGGCTTAAGTCCCAAACGGATTGGTAGTCTAGAAAGCGCCTAGCCTCGCTAGGAATTGGAAGTTCGGAAACTAGATGGAGTTCTAGCTCCAAGAATATCTCTGAGGTTAAAGGTTACTCAGATTGGGACTGCAATGGGTTTTTTCCTTTGGTAATGCTGGCTCTTAGTGGACCAGAGGAGGCTCTCATACTGGTGTGGTGATGCTTGAAAAGAACACCTCAGCTTTATGTTCATATCGGTCTTATTGTGGTCAGGAATATACTTAAGGTCGTGCACAGGCACTAAGGTGACAAATGTTTCCCCCAGCGGTCTTAGCTTGGGAGGCATTCTGGAAGGTTACTCTGATTGCACCCCGGGTGGCATCAGAGGCAAGCAAGGTTAAAGGTGAAGAGCTGGACATCAGGTAGAGATGCTATCAGGTCTACCCCTGGTACATCCCCACCCCATCTCGGTGGTAGAACCGGGAGGGTCGAGACGGCGCCTGCGTCGGTAAGGGACAGACTCAGTCCGACCAGGAAGGAAAAACTTTTGGTGTAAAGTCTGTCTACACCCCCATCTAGAGCAGGGAGGGATGCCTTCGGTAGAAAAATGGCCCTGGTCGCTTTTTTTCTCTCTTACTGATGGGAGCTAACAAATCCAGCCTCACTCCTTTGAACTGTATCTTGATAAACTGGGATAGATTTGATCCCCAGGGCTTAAAGAAGACACACCTGGTCTTCCTATGTGATCCTGCATGGCCACAGTATCCACTGGAGGATGGCGAATGGTGGCCGGTTGGAGGGTCTCTTAAGTATAATACTGTTTTACAATTAGACCGGTTCTGTAAGGAACAAGGGAAGTAGGTAGAAGTAGCATATGTGTTGCCCTTTTTCTCTCTGCGAAATATGCCAGACTTATGTCCTAAGTGAAGTCGCTTAGTCGTGTCTGACTCTTTGCAACCCCATGACTGTAGCCTACCAGGCTCCTCTGTCCATGGGATTTTCCAGGCAATAGTACTGGAGTGGATTGCCATTTCCTTCTCCAGGGGATCTTCCCGACCCTGGGATCGAACCCGGGTCTCCCACATTGTAGACAGATGCTTTACCATCTGAGCCACCAGGGAAGTCCTAAGGGTATAGATTTGAGCGTGAAACCTTCAGCTCCCTCCTGTCCTCCTACTTTGCCCCTGTACCCGGGGCTCTGAGCAAACTGAAAACCAGAGAACCCCCCTTGGAAGGGTTGCCTTTGTCTCAGTGGAAACCCAACCTGAGATTCAAACTGCCCACATGGAGGTCCAAACAACTCGACTCGAGTTTTGGGAAAAGCGGTTGCTTATGGAGATGAATGGCTTGGTAATGAATCAGCAGGAAAGAGGGAGGACGAGATAGCGGCCCTCCCCACTGGGAATCAGGCGGTCCCAACTATAGAACCAGACTGGGACTACAACACAGCTAAAGGAAGATGGGATCAGAGTCATTTTGTCAGATGCATTCTTGAAGGACTCAGGCAGGCACGTTCTAAGCCTTTAAACTATAGCAAATTGGCAGACTTAGAAAAGGAGGAGAAGGAAACTCCTGGTAAATTCCTAGATAGACTAAGAGAAGCCCTTCATAGATTCACTGAGATTGATCCCGAAAGTCAAGACAGAAAAGTGATCTTAAAAGACAGATTTCTCACTCAGTCAGCTCCAGATCCGCCATAAGCTACAAAAACGAGTGTATGGACCAAATCGGTCTTTAGATACTCTGTTACCACTGGCTCAGACAGTCTATTATGATAGGGAATATGAGGAAAAGAAAGGGAAAAAAAGACAAAGGAAAAGGCGGAAGCCTTCGGATGGCTTCATGATGGCTATGAAAACGTTCTTAAAGAGCCTGAGAAAAATGCCCAGAGGGACCCAGGTGAAAAGGGATGGGCTTGCTATTACTGTGGAAAGGAGGGGCATCTCAGCATCTCAAGCGGGATTGCCCTCAGGCATCTAAGCCGCCCGGCTCCATGTCTGGTCTGCAAAGGATCACACTGGAAGAGAGACTGCCCTCAGAGGCATAGGTCTCCAGGGTCAGACTCTCACGACAATCAGGACTGAAGGTTCCCTGGGGGTCCCCACACAAGCTCCCATCCTAATTACACCTGAGGAAGGAACCCTGGGTATTAATAATTGTGGGGGGCCAATCCGTCGATTTCCTTTTAGATACTGGGGCAACTTACTCTGTGCTTACTGAAGCCCCTGGCCCACTTTCTTTCCGATCCGCTTTTGTAATGGGACTGTCTGGATGAGCCAAAAGGTATTAGTTCAGTTATTCTTTATCTTGCAACTGGGATTCTGTGCTATTTCCACACGAGTTTCTGATCATGCCAGAATCTCCCTCACCCCTTTTGGGGAGGAATATACTGAGAAAGGTCCATGCCTCTGTTTTCATGAATACAGAGCCCTCCCTTTCTCTCCCTTTAGTTGAACAAAATGTAAATCCTAGCATATGGGCTGATGAAAAATTTGTGGGTCGAGCACAAAATGCTATTCCTATAGTTGTCAAGCTCAAAGACCTGCACTTATTTCCACATAAGAAGCAGTATCCACTGAAACCTGAGGTTAAGGAAGGGTTAAAACCTATCATTGAAAATTTAAAGGAACAGGGACTATTAATTTCCTGTAACAGTCCTTGCAACACTCCTATTTTGGGTATAAAGAAATCAAATGATAAATGGAGACTAGTTCAAGATTTACATATAATAAATGAGGCTGTAGTTCCTTTGCACCCCGTGGTGCCTAATCCTTATACGCTATTGTCTAAAATTCCTGAACGAGCCAAATATTTCTCAGTGATTGATTTAAAAGATATCTTCTATTCAGTGCCTTTGGTGGAAGAAAGTAAATTTCTATTTGCCTTTTGGAATATACACCTAGGTCTCATTTTAAGGCCCTAGATTCACGGTGGGATTTTTCACCCTCCCTTGAGAAAGAAAACGTCTTTCACATCTTCTTTTTTTTTTTTTAATTGAGATTTAGCTTGGTCCAGCTCTCATGGATCCTCTGTCCATGAAATTCTTCAGGCAAGAATACTGGAGTGGGTTGCTATTCCCTTTTCCAGGGTTTCTAACTGACCCAGGGATAGCATGGGTCTCCCACAATGCAGACATATTCTTTACCTTTCGAGCCACCAGAGAATTCCACTGTATACCTTAATCTATGTCAGTTAAACGGAGAAGGCAATGGCACCCCACTCCAGTACTCTTGCCTGGAAAATCCCATGGGCGGAGGAGCCTGCTAGGCTGCAGTCCATGGGGTCGCTAAGAGTCGGACACGACTGAGCGACTTCACTTTTACTTCTCACTTTCATGCATTGGAGAAGGCAATGGCAACCCACTCCAGTGTTCTTGCCTGGAGAATCCCAGGGACGGGGGAGCCTGGTGGGCTGCCGTCTATGGGGTCGCACAGAGTCGGACACGACTGAAGAGACTTAGCAGCAGCAGCATGTCAGTTAAATCTCAATTTAAAAACAAATATTGGAGAAGGAAATGGCAACACACTCCAGTATTCTTGCCTGGAAAATCCCATGGGGGGAGGAGCCTGACAGGCTACAGTCCATGGAGTCACAAAGAGTCAGACACAACTGAGTGACTTCACTTCACTTCACTTCACTTCACTTTACTGTTCTGTAGGACAGTTCAGTTCAGTTCGGTCGCTCAGTCATGTCCGACTCTTTGTGACCCCATGAACTGCAGCGCGCCAGGCCTCCCTGTCCATCACCATCTCCTGGAGTTCAATCAAACTCACATCCATCAAGTTGGTGATGCCATCCAGCCATCTCATCCTCTGTCTTCCCCTTTTCCTCCTGCCCCCAATCTCTCCTAGCATCAGAGTCTTTCTCAATGAGTCAACTCTTCTCATGAGATAGCCAAAATACTGGAGTTTCAGCTTTAGCATTATTCCTTCCAGAGAATGCCCAGGACTGATCTCCTTTAGGATGACTGGTTGGATCTCCTTGCAGTCCAAGGGACTCTCAAGAGTCTTCTCCAACACCACAGTTCAAAAGCATCAATTCTTCGGTGCTCAGCCTTCTTCACAGTCCAACACTCACATCCATAGATGACCACTGGAAAAACCATAGCCTTGACTAGATGGACCTTTGTTGGCAAAGTAATGTCTTTGCTTTTGAATATGCTATCTAGATTGGTCATAACTTTCCTTCTAAGGAGTAAGTGTCTTTTAATTTCATGGCTGCAGTCACCATCTGCAGTGATTTTGGAGCCCAAAAAAATAAAGTCAGCCACTGTTTCCACTGTTTCCCCATTTATTTGCCATGAAGTGATGGGACTGGTTGCTATGATGTTCGTTTTCTGAATGTTGAGCTTTAAGCCAACTGTTTCACTCTCCTCTTTCACTTTCATCAAGAAGCTCTTTAGTTCCTTTTCACTTTTCTGCCATAAGGGTGGTGTCATCTGCATATCTAAGGTTATTGATATTTCTGCCGAATGTCTTGATTCCAGCTTATGTTTCCTCCAGCCCAACGTTTCTCATGATGTACTCTACATATAAATTAAATAAGCAGGGTGACAATATACAGCCTTGACGCACTCCTTTTCCTATTTGGAACCAGTCTGTTGTATCATGTCCAGTTCTAACTGTTGCTTCCTGACCTGCATACAGGTTTCTCAAGAGGCAAGTCAGGTGGTCTGGTATTCCCTTCTCTTTCAGAATTTTCCACAGTTTCTTGTGATCCACACAGTCAAAGGCTTTCCCATGGTCAGTAAAGCAGAAATAGATATTTTTCTGGAATTCTCTTGCTTTTTCGATGATCCAGTGTATGTTGGCAATTTGATCTCTCGTTCCTCTGCCTTTTGTAAAATCAGCTTGAACATCTGGAAGTTCACAGTTCATGTATTGCTGAAGCCTGGCTTGGAGAATTTTAAGCATTACTTTAGTAGTGTGTGAGATGAGTACAGTTATGCAGTAGTTTGAACTTAGCACAGGTGTTCAATAAATATTTGTGAATTAATTTATTGCAAGTATTAAAAACAAATATAAAATATTAGACCTTACAGGCATGCCTGCCCATTAAAATCTCTAAGGAAACAAAGAAATTCATCCTCATTATTACAATTTGACATTGAGTTGGTTGTGGGAACCTGTGTAGTAGGTCCAGAAATAGAAACATAGCCTGCATGGTTTGGTAGGGACAACATGAAATCACTGATAGATATTGGTTTGGTTTCTTTCATCATCCTTCCCTGCTCAGACTATAGGGAGTAATGACAAGTTCAATAATAGAATTTACTTAGCAAATTCAATAGTTTTCCGAAATATAAGAATAAAAATGTCATGAACATTTTAAAGGTTTTTTGTTTTTTTTTTTTTTGGAAAACTGTTTTTCTCTTTCCTATAGAAATCAACAATACATGAGCTGTTTAAGATCCATGTGATGAAAACCACAAAACATTCCTGAATGACATCAAAATAGACTAACCAATGGAAAGACACCATGTATATATAAGTGAGAAGGCTGATATCTATAAGCCTTCTTCAGTAATTTAAAAGTTCATTGCAATCTCAGTGTCAGTTCCAGTGGGACTTGTTTCAAACTCAATAATGTGGTTCTAAAGTTCATGTGAAAGAATAAATTGTCATGGATACCCATGGAAAATGTGAAAACCAAGGGGGGTGATGTAGGGCTTGTACTGTGAATAATGAACCATTTGAAAGTTGCAGTAACTGAACTATGATCCTGCGTTCATTAACTGGTTGGTTTCTATATGTGAGAGCAAGAAGGAATCCACTAAACGCCAATATTAGCTGCATATCACTTATAGCGCATTTTATGGTTTTCAATTTGTGTTCTTTTGTGTGTGTGTGTGTGTGTGTGTGTGTACATGTACATAAAATCACACAGTAAAATGCACTCCTTTAGTTCTGAATTTTGATTGATAGGTACAGTTGTATGCTGCTGCTGCTGCTGCTCCTAAGTCGCTTCAGTCGTGTCCGACTCTGTGCGACCCCATAGACGGCAGCCCACCTGGGTTAGGGAGTTAGTTAGAAGCGAAGTTAGGAAGAAGAAATTCCAGCTCCTCTGGAACTCAGCTTCCTCTACTGTAAAATGTCTTGTACTTGCTAACTTCGAAGGTCATTTTAAAATCTATCATTATGACTTCTACTTCGACATTCCTGCTGCTGCACATTCCACGCATAATTAGTAGAAAATAAGAAACCCTGTGATTCACGTTTTTCCTATATGTGCAGGCTACATTTGCTTATGTTAGCAAGTGTGTGTATCAGGACAGACTTAAACATACCCCCTTCAGAATTACAAGGGTTCAGCAATTAAGAAAGACGCATGACTTCATTTCCAAAGGTAATATTTTATGCCGTAATTGTTTATGGTCTCGGTGAAGCAATACAGTCTAGGAGACACTGAAGGGTGTGTTCTTCAAGGAGATGCTAACCCAACAAGGTGGAAGACAGAGAGCAAACAGCAGTGTGTAAATATCATACTGCAACAAAAGTCATGTGTCACTTACATTACACGTCCTCAAAAAGAGTAGCTTTAAAGAGTAAAGCCAGTTAGGCTCATTCAATATCTTTTCTAATATTTCAAGAAATTCTGATTGTTTTTGAGGCTGTTTTGCTTTTTATCATTTTAAACACAGCCTGTTTTCAAGTGTGAGATGTGTCCTAAAGAGAAAAATATGAAATGTTCTAAATCTAGAGCAGTGTTTACTAAATATAAAGAACAATTGAATACCAAAGAAAAAAAGAACATTATTTTCTTTTGTATAGTTTGAATGAGGACCCCTAGCATCTGGCATCACATGGGATAGACAAGGGTTAAACTGTAATATTCCTTGTTTTCTTGCTACTTAACGGGCATTCTCAGACATTCTCTGGGTGTCAACAGCTGTTCTGGTAACCCTAACGATGACAAAACAGTGCTCATTACCAGCCAAGACACACAAACAAAATGCTATTTCAATAGTCCATTTAACATCAACAAGAAGCATTGTAAGGACTGTCGTCTGGGCTGATTGGAAACACTCAATTACTTCATCCTAGCAGACAAAATGCACTATTCATAAAGAAATCAATCCCACAGCATTTATTATGGTAAATATTCTAATTAACTAAATGGTTGCTGTTTTATTATGGCTACACTTATTAACACCACTGATAGGAAAACATTACTTCATGGTCCTTGCCTTTAAACATGCACACCCACCCACGAAAACTGTTTAGACGCATATTTTCTAAAACTTCAGCTCACAACCAATTAATGGATGGTGAAATCACTTTAATGGGTCATAGCCAACTTTTTTTTTCAACTAAAATATGAAGGAATAGAGAATAAAATAGAAAAAGATCAGAATGCATCAAATGTAATAAAGGTAAGTACTGTCTCAGGAAATTTTGTTTCAGCAGATGTGGGCTTCGGTCTTCCAGATTCATACACATAGCTTAGTTTCAAGTTCATGTATACTGTCCGTGTGATATAGTGAGAACCATCAGTTCAAGAACTGGGCTATTCAAGCCAAATCTTATTTCTCCTGCCAAATGGATTCAAAACTACAGCTGCTTCTCCAGCACCACCAGGTAGAATGGATATAAGTAAGCTTTAAAGTAGTACTTTAAGTACGCCCCAGTACCATCATACTTTAGTGATAGCTGTTAGTATATATAAGTGGCAAAGATTTTTAAAAAATAATAATTCCAATACCAAAATCAGGAAAAAAAAAAAGTACCTTTAGCCCCACCCCTGATATCTGGGGAGGTGAGAAGGGCTGCTGATTTGAGTTCAGCTATGTGTAGCCAATGTTTTAATCAATCACACCTATGTAATGCAGCCACCAAAAAACCCCAAATGAGGAGGTCTGGAAAGCTTCTGAGCTTTTAACATATCCACGTGCTGGGAGGGCCACGCCCCCCAACTCCACGGGGACAGAAGCTTCTGTGGTCCAGACCTTTCGGAACTTCATCCTCTGTACCTCTTCATCTGGCTTTTCATTTTAAATCCTTTATAATAAACCAGGGATAATAAAAATAAATTAATTAATTTTTAAAATTAAAAAGGAGAGACAAACATATAGGCACACATTTAAAACACTATATTACACTATTACTTTTCAACTGTGTCAACATAACTGTCAATAAATCAGCTGAGTTCGCTAAATTTCTATTTGGTCATCCTGGGCTCTGGGGCTTCCCTGGTGGCTCAGCAGTAAAGAATCCACCTGTCAGTGCAGAAGATGGGTTCAATCCCTGGGTCAGGAAGACTCCCTGGAGAAGGGAATGGCTACACATTCCAGTATTCTTGCCTGGAGAATTCCATGGACAGAGGAGCCAGCTGGGCTACAGTCTATGGGGTCGCAAAGAGTCAGACACGACTTAACAACTAAACAACATCAGCAAACCACACCCTGGGCTCTATCCAGATTTCTAGAAGTAGATAACAGCATGATAAATTTTCACTTACTGTGTATAAGATGTTTATAAATAATCTGACAAAACCATGCTTTACTAATGTAGTGATTTAAAGGTTTAAAACAACGGTAACAAAAAACTACACTCTAGTAAATCCCTTCCAAGGCCCCAAATCCAAGAGGCACTTCCCAACAAGCCCTGTCTGCACATCCAATAATCAGCCTCGGTAACAGGAGCTCCCATTTCCAAGACACTGAGGCACTGACCTCATTATGTTGAGGCAAGAGGAAAATTTCAAACCATGAGGCAACTTACACCCCAAGGCCAGCTGCCAACGGTCAAGGCCTGAACCTAGGG
>SJXQ01001334.1:10612-53931 GCA_006408695.1 Aepyceros melampus | reverse complement strand
CCACCAAACACACACTACACACTCTTTCTTCTCTTCTCTGATGGCCATTTTTTTAAAGGGCTTGTAAAATGTATTCTATCCTTAGAGGAATGACTCAAAATTGTAACTGGGATGACTCAATCATTTCTGTTGACTACTAGACAACAGACATTGTGATGACAGTTTACAAAAAGTCATTCAGGATATCCCCTTGGGAATGACTTACAGCTCATTAAAGTCAATACAGAAGAAGCCAGGCAATCAAACCTGAGATGATCCTGGATCTTTGAGAGCAAATACTCTCAACTCTTAGGCTTTGAAATACTTCTGGACAGCTTCGTTTTTTACAAGTCTTCCCATTCTAAAAAGTCTGGGACACAAAACACTTCACTGTCCTTTTGAATTTTACAATCATTATGAGTAATATGGTCCTTTGTTTTTTTAAACTGGACAGAAAACAATGGGCTCCCCTGAAATCTATTTATTAAAAAAAGAGAGAGAGAGACATATACACTAGGAACCCCAAAGCACAATACTCTGTAATGACCTATATGGGAAAAGAATCTAAAGAAGAGTGGATATTTGTATATGTATAACTGATTCACTTTGTTGTATACCTGAAACTAATGCAACATTCTAAATCAACTATACTCAAATAAAAATTCAAAAACAAAACAACAAAGGCATGATGGATAGTTTAAAAAAAAAGTTATTATTTTAGAATGTCTAATAAAATCTCTCAGTTCTACAGTTGACTTGATGCTTTATTGAAGCAGTTTTGTTGAACGTTGAGAAGAAATAATATCTTAGAAAATAAATTCCTATAATGAAGAGGATATTTAATGCCCTTGACCTCGAGGGAAATCAGGCACACACTTCTGATTCATTTGTTCATCAGTGCAGGCATGCATACACACAAACACATACTCTCTCTGCATAAAGAGCTTAACCATAATTGAGGAATGTTTTAAGATTAGGAGGTCAATTCAGATACCAATAAGGAGGTTGACAACACATTCCAGTCTGCCTTGGACAATCCCAGTTTACATCTATCGTTTCAGCATAATTATTAATAGTGCTCCTTTTTCACTTTCAAAGGTAAGGTCATCTGGATGATAAACTGAATCATCATTCATTAATAGCCATAGGTATGAGTGAACAGTGTTGAATGAGTTGCGATGGGAAGAAGTGGAAATTTGGTTTGGATTGCCTTGGGGAGGGCTTAAATAAAAGGCTAATTCCTCATTTGTATAATATTATGAGAAAAATAATAACATGGAAAACATCTCATTGGACATCTGTAGCATTTGTAAATTATCACTTTGGTCAATTTTCTGCTCTTCCACTTAGACCTTATGTTTTGCCCTGTGTTTTGCTCACAACGGTATCCCAAATCTTCAGCTCAGTGTGATCACAGTTTAATGAGTGACACGGCAGACACTACACTAAATGATTTATCAGTCGTATAACAAGTCCTTTCTTAGCATTTCCCCAAAAAGAGAAATGCTTAAGAAGGCTTAATTTCCCACCTATCTAAAGACAGTCAAAAACCTGGGTGCAGGAGAAAAGAAAGGAGGAGGCACGTAAAATATCCTCATCCTGACAGCTGACATTTGATCTGCTCCCGGGACAGACACCAAGAGCACATTGCTTATGGACAGCAAAGAGCACTAATGACAGACTTCCTCCCAAAGGCTACTGCTATAACCAAGTAATAACCTTACATGCAAACACATTTCGGGGAAAGCGAGCAAGGCGTTCATTTCAATACAAGTTCCTGGGTTTAAAAATAGCTTGGGAGGAATGATTAAAATTGGATTTCAGTAACTAACTTTTCTTCCTCAAAAATTCAAAATACAGGCTTTGTCCTATAAATAGCATCTCACAGAACCACTGAACTAGAAAGCAGAGTGGTTAAAAGTTTCTCCCAGAAGCCTGACCAAGAGCCCTGTGTTTGAACACAGCTCTACTGGCTCACTGGCTGTATAACCTTCAGCAAAATCCCTTAATTTCTCTGTGCCTTCGTTTCTTCAAGCGTCAATGGGGATAACACTTCTGACTTTAGAATGTCACTGTGAAGATTAAAGGATGGAACCTCTAGCCAGGGCCCAGTACAAGTTTCCTAGCCCACAGCAAACAATGAAAGTCAGCCATTATTATTTTTACTATTATCATCATTCCTCATCACCATCTGGTCTAACCATCTCATTTTAGTAATAGGCAACTCAGGCCCAGAGGGGTTAAATTTAATTAATCAAAGAAACCAAGATCAGAATTAAAAGATAAATCCCAGTTCAGGGTTCTTTTTACTACTCTAAATTGGAAAATATTGCTGTAATATTTTAACAGTATGCTCTGGAACTGGGGAAAATAACTTCCCTAGAAACATATTCAATGGCGCTTAGACTCAAGTTAATAGGTAAGAGCTGGTTGAACCCCTCAACTGTAGCTCAACTAATGAGCAAGTGAGACAACCAAAACACAGAAAGAGACAAACCAATGCCTGAAAAGTCTCTTCTTATATATTAAGGATGCTAGTCCTTGAAGAAGTCTTAAGTTTGAAAATGAGGCTGGGAATTCCCTGGCGATCCCAGTCGTCAGGGGTCCATGCTTCCACTGCTGGGAGCATGGGTTAGATTCCTGGTCAGGGTCCTAAGATCCTACATGCCTTGCTGCATGGTAAGCAGGCAAGCAAACAAGTATGTAAATAAATAAATAAAATGAAGCCAAACAGTAAAATGAAATTCTGGACACCTTTATGGATAGGTTGATATGTTTAGTTTTATGTAAAGAACTGTTCTTTAAACAAAGAACGGTTTGTTGCTCAGTGTAGCTTTATTGGTTTGCTGGTTAAAACATTCCCTCTTACCTTGGGGAAAGAGGAAGGAGCTGGATGCAAGTCAGGCCAGAAGGTAGGGAGGGCAGGACTTCCTGGATGCTAAAGAAACAGCCTGCATGAAGGACAGAGCTGTTCAGCAAACAGCAAGTATGCTGGCCGGGCTGGGATGCAAAGTTCACAGGTCAGGGCAAACCCAGAAGGATAACAAGGCTCACATTACAGAGCACACCGAATGTCCATATAATAAAGAATTTGAGGACAGACACAAGGAGTTATGGAAAACTGTTTAAGGAACACAAAGAAGGCCGCTTTGCAAAGAAATTCTAGTGGGTGGGCACAGTGTTTACTATCTCTACACCTTTACGAGGACCTTGATTGAAATTGCACACCAACACACTGTTCTGGCCCGTGCTTAATGGGGTCAGAAGCAGCTTCGCCATGAAACAGATTGCTATGGATATTGTAAGAATCTGATGAGGTTGATTCATGAAGCCACACAGTATTCTCTTCATCAGAGCCCTTGGGAACAAGTTCTCTGACCTCCATTCCAAGAACAGCTGTGTTTCCCCTGCACAGTGCATCCTTTCTATCATATAGACAGTGTGCAACCACAGAAATGGATTCTCTCTTCCTCTTCCCATCAGCTGTTAAGATTCTCTGAGCCAAAACTGTAACCTTCTCTTTCGCAAATGTATATACAGTAGATGGGTAGCTTCAGGAATTCCTGTCTTCAGTTGCTATTTTCCACTCCTAACTAAGGGGTGGGGGGCACGTCTTCTAGCCACTTACTTTATATTTTATCTTAAGCATTTTTGTAAAAGTTATTTTGGATTCTTTTTGGAATAAGGAGGCTAACATTAGCATTTTGTGAGCACTCTCTATGTGTCTGGCACTCAGAAGTCAACAAAGGCACAAGCCCATTTGGGTGGTTTTATGAAAGGGTGATCATAGAAGCGAGAAAGTTGAAGGGGAGAGACACAACAGCACAAGGGCCATGAGGAAAAGCAAGAAAAGAGCCGCCTCAGAGGCAGAACCAACAGAACGCAGTGATTAGAGGCTGGGGGAAAGGAAAAGCTGAACCTCGAAGAGGACACTGACATTTTTTTCTGTTCACTCATGGATCTGGGAGAAGGGTCCTGCCATCAAGTGGGTAGCGTGTGACTCTATCAGTCGTGTGGTGTTCTGTATCGGATGGTAACAAATGCCCGCCTAGAACTGAGGCACAATGTCAGGGAGGGGTAAAGACAAGGGAGAATGGAAACTCCAGAGTGGGTGGCACTGCCCAGAGGGGATGAACAGAAATAAAAAATGGCTGAGAAACAAGGGTTTAGAAATAACTCAGTGGAGACACGTATGCATATGGCTGAGTCCCTTCGCTGCTCACCTGAAACTATCATGACTGTTAGTCAGCTATACCCCAATAAAAATAAATAGTTACCAAAAAAAAAAGAACTCAATTAGAGGAACAGAAGAAGGATGGGAATGATCAAGAGGAGAAGGAAAGAATCTGAAGGAAAAGCTTCTAAGAAATCAAGTAAATATACTGTCCGATGCTGCTATGTCATCAGGAAATAGATTAGCCACGGGATTTGGTAATTAGATCATCTGTCAATAGCCTTATAGCATAAATCTCATAAACACTAATAAATCTCATAACTACTCATGACTAGAAGTTGTTTTTTTTTTTTTTTCCCCCTAACTTTGGCTCCAGGAATAGAACAAAGAAAGGGAAAGAATTTCCTAAGGTAACTGGGCAAGATTTAAAAGAGAAAAGGAAAAGAAACACAAGGTTTAGAAAGGATATGTGTAAACCTGTGAGAAAGAGACCGCCTGAGGTGGAACTGACTGGGCTAGGATGCCGGGAGATGAGGACAGGGGACCTACAATGTGACTATTGCTCCTGCTGGGACGAAGGGGCAGGAGAGGGAGGGGGGGGATCCCCCAGCAGAGAGCAGGTGGGGCTCCCGGCTGACCATTCTTTGGGGCGCAGCAGTGTAGACAGAACCCCAGAGTCCATGACGTCCTGGCATCTATTCCCTCATTCTCTAAGTCCAGAAGTGTTGATTCCAGGCTCACTCTCAAACTGAGTGTGCTCCTTTCACTCCTACAGTACCTCACAACTACACTTCTCTTCCCTGGTGTGTTTTCCCAGCTCTTTCTCAGCTACAGTAATTAATTCAAATACACCATCACTTAAGTGCCAATCAAAGCTCCATCGAGATCTAAGAAGAACAATAGTCTGCTTATACGCACAGTCTATTAATTTAAATTACCAGTTGAGTCACTACATGCCAACAATTAAGCAATGACACACACACACACAGATTATACTCCACACGAATAGAGCTGCACCAGAGGTCTCAGAGAAGGAGTTGTCCTGGATGGCCAAGTTTTCCAGATAGCTGAGGGTCTGCCCTTGGGGAGGACAGGGCATTTGGGGGAGGGGTGCCAGCATTCAAATAACTTCTGATGATGACTTTTTAAAATATACCTTGTCCTTCTCTGCTTTCTCAAACAGCACATATAAGATATAATTTAACTGTTTCATGGGACTCTGCAATGAGCATCCATTGCTGTGATAAACCACCAGACAAAAAAACAAGACACATTCCTCTAGCTCCTAGCTGCTTCTTCCCCACCCTCATCGAAGCCACCCCCATCCCTCACGGACCACTGCAGCAGCCTCCAATCTGGTCTCCCTGCCTCCACGCTTCTCTTTTTCCAACTCAACCTGCAACTTAGCAGCCTAAGCAAGGAAACAGTTTATGCCACTTATCTCCTTGCAGAGCCCTACATGACTTGTCCCCTGGATCCTCCCCAAGCCCAGCCCAAAAGATTCAATCTTCTGCCTCCAGCTCACCCAAGCTCCTGTTTACCACTCCAAGGCGCTTTCCCAGCTCCCCTCAGGGCAGGCTTAATCTCATCTTCTGGGTTCATCTCAAAGGTCAACCTTTAGCCCCGTGACAGTGGCTCCCAGTTCACTCTCTTACCATCCACTTTATTTTCTCTTTAGTTCTTACCATTTAAATAATCTCATTTTTTTATCTTTTCATTTATTCTATTTTGGCCACAACGCGTGGCATGTGGGATCTTCATTCCCCAACCAAGGATGGAATCTGTACCCCCTGTTTTGGGAGGCAGTTTTAACCACTGGACCACCTGGAGAAATCCTTTCAATTATTTTTTAAAACTCTCACATAGCACTTACTATATGCCAGCCCCAGCACTCAACCCGGAGTCCTCAAAGTGTGGTCCAGTATCACTTAGGAATCTGATAGACAGGCACATTCTTGGGTTCCACTCCAGACCTACTGTCAGACACTCCAGAGATGTTAACAAGCTCTCTGGTGACTGTGATGCATCTTCAAACCTGAGAGCCACTGCTGTACATTATACTACGGGGCCTGCTTAGGTAGTCACGGTCTTCCTCACCAGAAATGAACATTTATGAGAGCAAAGATCCAGTCGTCTTGGTCACCACCAATCTTTTAATTCCTAGTCCAGGACCTAAAGCATTGTGGGGACTTCAAGGCAGGAAGCCTATTGTTATTCAATCCTCCAAAGACACTGGCTGCGCTCTGATACCTCTTCCTCCTGCTTCCTTCTGTATTTTCCCCCATATTTCTTAGCACTCAGGATACAACGATTATCTCTTTGTAGATCTGACTAAACCAGGCAAGGTGACCAATCCTCAGAGCATTCTTGCCACACTGTAGGAGCATACCAGTCTCAGGCAGTCAAACATAATGGGTAAAAAGCTATTAACAGCTTTGCAACAAGGCTGCTAGGGTTCAAATCCAGGCTCCACCATGTATTAGCTGTATGAACTTCAACAAACTTCATCAACTTCTGTGCTTCGGCTTCCTCATCTAAGAAACAATGAATAATGCACCTACCTCAGCAGGCTGCTGGGAGAAGCACAAAAGATAATACACGTAAAGTGCTGAGATCATGCCTGTTGTACAAAAAGCACTCCATACTCGCATATACAGCATAGTCTGCCGGTTACCAGGCCTTGGACTTTAGCAAGCTCTTGGCCATGGAAGTTTAGGGGTCTATATAGTAGAGCACTGCCACACTCTCGTAGACAAAAGATAAAAAGACATTCCACATACCAGGAGCTCCGATCCTACTTAAGATGGGCTATCTCTACTGTTCCCTAAATATGTCTCCCACATAGACTTTTCCACCTCCACACCCTCTCCCCAGCCCCCATTTCTGACTGTGTGTTCAAGTTGCTCAGAAACAAAACAAGTACAGTGGTACCTTGTTATCCAAGAGGTTGGTTTCTGGACCCATGGTGGACATCAAAATCCACAGAAGCTCACATCCTTGAGTCTGACCCCTCTGCATCTGCAGATTCAACCAAATTCGACCATAAACATGGTACAAGATTAGTGTTTGGTTGAATCCGAGGATGTGGGATCCATGGATTTGGAGGGCAAACAGTATTTGCCTAAAAAATTAAAAATTTTTCTGGTAGAAAATTGAATTTTATAACAATTGAATGCAGCTGCACAGAGGCAGTAAAGCAACAAGATTTGGAGAGCAGAAAGGTGGTTGATCTGCTCTAGATAAAAGTGTCCCCTGGAGAAGGTCGGAAGGCAAAATTCAAGAAGGAAGATCCTGCAAAAGCAGCCCATGTTTGCTCTTCAGATGATATAAACAGAAGAAGACAAAGAAAACCAGAAAACAGGAAAGATTAACTGGCAGGCATCAAAGGAGTTTTACAGACACTCACAGCTTACTTACAAAGCAGCAAGTATCTTAGTCACTGAGAATATCCAAGAGCATCATTCAGCGGATCACTGACAAGCCAGCATCCTTGCTCAAGAACTTGCAGGAGCTTCCTGTTCCTCATGGTGCCAGGTTTAAACTCTCCTCTACCCACTGGAAGTTGCGACTCTCTATCAGCTAACACCACCTTCACCTTCTTTTTCTTCCCACGTTTCACCTACACACACCTGTTCTGATTATGTCCTCCCTGCTCAGACCCCTGAGCCCCATCCCCTCCCTGCCACTGGGGACTAAACCTTCCCACTTCTGTCCACAGGAGACAATGCTTCTCAAAACATGGGACCAGCGTGTAACCTGTCAGTGAGACACAGTGAGACCACAGATACTCAAGTTCACCTTGGAGCAACTTGACAAAGTAATTTCATGCCTTCAATCAAACAATAACAACTTTAGGTTTGTATTTTTCCGTTTTACTTTTCTTCCCTTTTTCTGCTCCATGCAGCTTGTGCACGCAGCTTGTGGAATTTCAGGTCCCCAACCAGGGACTGAATGCACATCCTTGGCAATGAAAGTGCAGTCCTAACCACTGGACTGCTGAGGGATTCACTATTTTTCTAAAAGTTAATCATTATTGTATTTTACAGAAGTATTGAGCCACACTGGATTGGTGGAAATGTAAAGAACAAAACTGGCCTACCACCACAGATATTTTAAGAAATGCTGCAGTAATGTGTGTCACAGGACACACTTCTACTCTATTCTACAACCTACTCTATTTTCAGCAAAGTCACCTATAAAATACCCTCCCTGAACAATCCCACTCAATGTAGACCTCCTTCCCAAAGTTTGTACCCATCATTGTCTCAGCTGCTAGAAATTCTGTAAGAAACTAAACAGAAAGACAAAACTGATCACTTGTAAATTCCTTGCGCTAAGAAGCCCTGTTTTATTTGTTTAACACTTCTCTGCACCACTGTGGAGCACAGAGGCAGCACAGCATTGCAGTTCAACATCTGGACCAAAACCAGATTAAAAATGGAACCCAGTTCCCAAAGGCCATCACCAAACACTGGCCACGTGGCCCAAGACAAGCCCCTCAATTCTTCTGCCTTTCCAGTTTCTCTTCTGGGATGTGAGGCTGACATGGTATGCAAAGCCTTCCCAACTCTAAAATTAAATGATGTCCATTTGTCCTTAGAAAGGCTCCCAGGTTCCTCACAGGCAAATAGGAAGGCGTCTGCCTCCACAAGGCTGGGGAGGCACAAAAGCATTTTGAAAACTATAGAGGCCAAGTGAACTTGAGGATTACTACTATTACTCTGCATATACTAAGATGCCCAGGCGGAATGCATGAGCTAAATACAGAGACTTCTTGTAGCCTGCCTCCAAAACTGAAGGCTGGGATGGTGAGGAGCCTCAAAACTCTGACTAGGGGAGCCACAGAAAATACAGGCTATCTGGGTCTGGAGAAGATGAGCAGGAAGTGAGGAACTGAAGAGCTCTCATGGAGATCAGAGAAGATGTAGATGGGCGAAGTAAATGAACAGATGCAATAGACGGGAAAGGAAGGAGGAAAGAAAATTTCCAATTGTCTTATATAGGCTTAGTGTTATGTCCGCTTGTAATATTCGTAACAACTCTGGCCTTACGTACCCAAGGTAAAATAAAATTTGGAGTAGAAGCCTTCAGTCTCTCCATTATACTACATCTGTGAGGCAGAGAATAGCACAGCATACAACATAAAAGGACACTGCTAATGCTTTAGAGCTGCTCAGTAAGAGAAGCCACTGCATTGTGCTGGAGATCTTGGGCAGTGGCTAGAAGACCATCTGTCAAAGACACAAGAGAGGATGTCTACCATGAATTCAACTTTCAGAATTCTGGTACCTGAAATCAGCAGAACTTCCAACCTTACCCCTTAAAACCCATGCAACTATCTATAAAACATCTGTTATAAGGATATGGGGGGCATTTAATAACAAAATAAGCCAAAAGGACGGAATCATAGAATAAAAGATGGTCGTTTAAGACAGGGATTCCCAGCCTCCAAGGCCTAATGCCTGATGACCTGAGGTGCAGATGTAACAGTAATAGAAATACAGTGCACAATAAATTTAATAGTTTTGAATCATCCTTAAACCAGCCCCCTCGCCCCATCTGTAGAAAAAATGCCTTCCACGAAACCAGTCCCTCGTCCTCAGTTGAGGGCCACTGCTTTAAGATGACTAAAAGACTTACTTAAAAATCAGAGCATTACCCCTGGCTTTCATATTTCACCATGCAATATGTCACAGAGGCCAGTGGGGACCCACACCATGACCTCAGATGAACTTTCTGACTACTTACAACTTTTAAGTAGCTTTTTAAGTGATCAGTTTTTCAAGGGTCAAATTCTAATAACAGTATCACCCTTTTTAGATAATATGCTTTGACCAAATACCACTTCTACTAATCAACACTACTTTCAGTGATAAAGAGAGCTGGCATTTTAGTGCCAGGAGCTGTAACAAATGATTTGGACACCTTATTCTCACAACGATCCTAAGAAGCAGGTACTGTGACTCTTCTCACTTTCCAGAATTGGCAATGCAGCTTGTCCAGGTATCCAGCCAGGATGTGAACACCCAGACAGCTTGTCTCCAAAACCCTGTCTCCATAATCACTACACCATCTAAGGCTTAAAACACACACATACCCTGAAACTAACACCAATATTGTAAATCAACTATACTTCAATAAAAATAAAAAAATAAAGTACACACACACAACTATCAGGCCCTAACAAATTATTTTAAGAAATGTTCTAAAATCATCTACTATCCAGGAAATTTATCCTATAAGAATGGGAATGTCCTTTGGTTTGGTAGAAGGTGAAGGCACTTTATAATTAAAACATTTACTGCATTGTTTTTCCACCATAGTTTTTCATCATATATGTGGGGGAAACAAACAAACAAACAAACAAACAGAAAAATCTCAGGAAAATAAATCTTGAGAGCAGTAAAGATGTTTTCTAAGGGCCCTGCAATTCTCATAATTACAGTTTACAACACTGTAGTGAAAATCGCCAGAGAAGCATTTGCCCTTGTCACAGGTGTTAACTGAATATTGTTTGCTCATAATGTTATCATGCAAATCACATTCCGGTAAGTAACTCCAGGCCTACATACCATGTGTCTGCAAATCCTGTATCTGTATGATGGACTTCCTGCTTGGCCATGCATTGCAAGCAGAAGAAGGGGGTGGCGGGGGCGGGGTGTTGAAAGGAGGCTGACGGGGTGAAAGTCGGGTGACTCTAAAAAACTTGGCACACATCTGTTTGGTTTGATTACTAACTAGTTTTAATTTCAAATAATCCCCCCGTGCTTTATTTTGGTTCTTCCGCTCTTTCTACCCAATATTTAGACAGCAACACATGCCATTAAAAAGTTGGGGTGGATCTAAAATCTGGGGGGTGGCAAAAATGAAATGCTTGGCCCAGGATGCAAACCGCCACTTACGTGGCTGTACCAGGACAACCAATGTAAACATGTCAGTCAGTCCAAATATATACACGCTCCTCTTTATTTTAAACCTGATGTTGCATCTTAGTAATTTCTTCCTTAAAAATAGCCAAGACACCATAAGGTCTTGGCCAATTTTTTTTTTTAATAAATTGCTATTTTGAAAAGAAATCATAATTAGCCATGTGTGGTGGATAGATCCAGGACACATTTGCTATTTTCTAGTGTTGAAAGAGGTTTGAAAGTGGTGCTTCAGAGTGGGTGGATCTAAAATCTGGGGGGTGGCAAAAATGAAATGCTTGGCCCAGGATGCAAACCGCCACTTACGTGGCTGTACCAGGACAACCAATGTAAACATGTCAGTCAGTCCAAATATATACACGCTCCTCTTTATTTTAAACCTGATGTTGCATCTTAGTAATTTCTTCCTTAAAAATAGCCAAGACACCATAAGGTCTTGGCCAATTTTTTTTTTTAATAAATTGCTATTTTGAAAAGAAATCATAATTAGCCATGTGTGGTGGATAGATCCAGGACACATTTGCTATTTTCTAGTGTTGAAAGAGGTTTGAAAGTGGTGCTTCAGAGCACCCATTCAAACCAATGTATCTCCATAATGGAGCTTTTTACAGTCATTGGGAAGTTGCTCAGTCATCTCCGACTCTTTGTGACCCCATGGACTGCAGCCTACCAGGCTCCTCCGTCCATGGGATTTTCCAGGCAAGAGGACTGGAGTAGGGTGCCATCACATTGCCCTGAGTTAATTCCTGGATAAATGGAGTTTTACATACTTGCACACTAGACAACAGCAGTTAGTCCAAGATGCTTAGAAGAGGCTGAATTCCAATTATTTTGTAACTTTGTTCCCACAAAGACCCTTAGACTTGTCCTGATTTCTAACTAAAGTGTACGGTCAAACATACCAACATCAACAGTTTGGAAGGGTGTGCGTGTGTGCCTGCTAAGTCACTTCGGTTGTGCCCAACTCTTTGTGACCCCATGGACTGCAACCCTCCAGACTCCTCTGTTCATGGGATTCTCCAGGCAAAAGTACTAGAGTGGGTTGCCATGCCCTCCTCTAGGGGATCTTCCCGACCCAGGGATCGAAACCACGTCTCTTACACCTCCTACATTGGCAGGTGGGTTCTTTACCATTCTTCAGTGCCACCTGGGAAGCCCGGTTTGGAAGGGTAAGAAGGCAATCTCTCATGTACCTAGAGTATCTGAAAGCAGCGGTTCTCCCAGTGTGCTCTCAGGATCAGCATCACCCAGGGATGAATTAGAAATGCAAATTATTGGGCTACACCCAACGTCTGCTGAATCGGAAACTTTAAGAGTGCAGCCCAGCTATCTGAGTTTTACTAACTCTCCTGGTGATTCAAATGCACATTTAAGTAGCACCACTAAGAACCAATGCCTAGATCTTAACTTTTATATCATTTAAATTTTACAACAACCTTGTGAGGCAGACAAAGCTGGGATGGTATCCCTTTTTTAAAATGGTGAAACTGAGGCCCAGAGCAGTCACCTGATTTACTCAAGTGATACAGCTCAGGAAATGGTTAGAATAAATTAGGTTGTTTTTTTTTTAATTAAGTCATGTGAATTACATTACAGGTAATGTATTTAGTATCATACATGTGGGGGCTAGAAAAAAAGTTGGGGATCACATAGCCAAGTAGCCTTATTATACAGATGAGGCAAAAAGAACTCAGAGCAGTTCTGACATCTGAGTAAGACCACACAGTATCACAATGGAGAGCTCCTTCTCCATCAAGCCATTCCATCCGAGCAGTGAGCCTCTAATAATTAAGCAGCTCCTCAAATGATGAGTCATTTTTTATCGCCCTGAGGTTCACGTGATAAGTATTTAGTTTGAGACCTATTAGGTATTTCTCACACACACACACACACACACACACACACACACACAAAACCAGCACTGAGGACTAAATAAACTGTTCTCATCATTAAACAAAAAGTCACCTTTGATAAGACAACAGGATACGAAGGTTAAGAATAGAGAGAGAGACTGAAGGAATGGGTGGTGGACCTTAATGTAACCAGAAATGAATAAATGATGAAGAAAAAAGTAAAAGGATCCAGGAATTTGAGAACTTAATGAGGGTGAAAAATCTGAGTAGTGACAGTCATGGAGACACTCAGCTAAATATTGTAATAACAATAGGAATGGTCAAGAGGTATTTAGCAGCTTGGGGTGTGAGCAAGGTCCAGGCTGTGGCCACGGGAGGGAATGGCTAAAGTGGAGCTGATCAGGGCTCACCATTTTGATGGGGAGAAATGAAATCAGAGGAAAGGGTGTTGGAAGGCCTACATGGGATAAATGATGACTTGTGAGAGTGTAGAGGTAGCAAAAATGAGAAGACCTTAAGCTTAGCACCTAATTCTTTAGAGGGAGCCAAGAGAGAAGTCAGCTGATCACAGTCCTAAGGGAGGGTTCGGAACTGAAGGTCATGTACCACAGAAGGAACAGATATTGTAAATGAAGAGGGAAGCCTGATGACCTCCCGTCCAGAGGTCAATGTTACTCTCTTAATGGTGTGGGAAGATGAGCAGCATCTAACCAAAAAGGCTGCAGGCAAGCAGGGTCCTCAGGAGAGAACCACTGAAGAGGCTGAGGATGTAGGAAAGTGTATCCATCTGAGAGAGCTAGAAAGAACATGAGGCAAAGGTTCAGAATGGAATAGAGGAATGGGGAACCAAGTCAAGGGAGAAGAGACACACGACTCAGCCCCAACACCACCTCTTCGGAGAAGTCTCTAATCACAGCAAAATTACCCTCCCATGGGGATGAAAATCTATGCCAACACCCCAGCGGACCTCAAACCAAACGTCAATGTTAAAAAGCTTGTCCAAATGAAACTTAATCTCTTGTGGCTGCAGAACTAGATTATCTACATTGCCATAAAATTGTATTTTATTCTGTGGTACAATGTGGGGGACCTCACCCTTCCATTTTAATACAGCGATTTCTACATAGTTCTTCAGAACCACCTAAGAGGTAATCACCTTCCAAACCAACCTGCAAAGTGGAAAGTGAGTTGTGTTATTACCACTGTGTTGCCATTAAAGGAGCACAGAAGTTAAGTGACTTTCCCAGGGTTACTGAGCAAGACAGAGCCAGGCCTGAAAGGACTTCTAAATGAATTACAACAATGGTTCTCAAAGAATGAGTCAATATTCCAGGATGTTCCCAGATGATTTACAAAGCAGGGAGGAGTCACACTGATTCTGTCCTAGACCAAGGATTAAGAGAGCGTTGCAGAAGGAAGCCATTTATTCTCATCAAATTATCCTTGAAAACTCAACCCTCTGCTACTAGAAAATCTGCTAAGAAAAAAACAAATTGGGTAAAAAACAAAGTTACTGAACTCCAGCCCCGTGGCTTCAGATTTAGGTATGAGGTGACTCCTCATAACTAAAAAGGGAAAGAGAATTAGCACAGATCAAACATTTATTACTGAACCAAACTTGGGTCTGCTGGTCCACCGTGCAGCGAAGCCAAGCCACTGACTCCACGCGGTGGTGACGGAAAGCACAGAATTTATTGCAGGGTGCCATGCACGGAGAACGCCGTGCTCAAAAGAGGGAGACTCCTCACTGGCTTTCAGGAGGGTTTGTAAAGCAATATTTGGAGTGAAGGCTGCAACTTCTGAGCTTTCTTCTACTGGCTGCAGGTGAAAAGGTAACAGGGTGGTGATGTTTTTAGAATCTTCACCATCAACCTTCTGGTTCCAGCCAGTCTGCTAAGTGATTGTGGTCAGCACAGAGTCCACATGCTCCACCTGAGTGACAGTCTAGTTTCTACAGAACAACTCAAAGATAGATGTCAGATTGTTATGTATATCCCTTGAGGAGGAACTAGGACTCTATTTTATTGCTGAACGATTGTTCAAGTTATCATTACTTTTCTAATTTAATCTCTTTGCCTTTGCTTTTGCACTCCCTCACTTCCCTGATAGTGACTGTTTGAGTCTGTTCTTTGGAATTCAGGCAAGGCCTAGGAGACTAAAGCCTTTTTCTTACAAATAAGAAACGGGGGACAAGGAGGGGCTTTTGCATCCAGGAAAGCCAGGCAGAGTCCTGCTTAGTTTCAGTCCCCGCTGTTTTTTCAGTTCAGTTCAGTCGCTCAGTAGTGTCTGACTCTTTGCAACCCCAAGGACTGCAGCACGCCAGGCCTCCCTGTCCATCACCATCTCCTGGAGCTTGCTCAAACTCATGTCTATTAAGTCAGTGATGCCATCCAACCATCTCATCCTCTGTCATCCCCTTCTCCTCCTGCCTTCACTTTCTCAGCATCAGGGTCTTTTCCAATGAGTCAGTTCTTCCAATCAGGTGGCCAAAGTATTGGAGTTTCAGCTTCAGCGTCAGTCCTTCCAATGAATATTCAGGACTGTTTTCCTTTAGGATGGACTGGTTGGATCTCCTTGCAGTCCAAGGGACTCTCAAGAGTCTTCTCCAACACCAAGGTTCGGCGCTCAGCTTTCTTCACAGTCCAACTCTCACATCCGTACGTGACCACTGGAAAAACCATAGCCTTGACTAGACGGACCTTTGTTGGCAAAGTAATGTCTCTGCTTTTTAATATGCTGTCTAGGTTGGGCATAGCTTTTGTTCCAAGGAGTAAGCGCCTTTTAATTTCATGGCTGCAGTCACCATCTGCAGTGATTTTGGAGCCCCTTTTCTTTATACTCCTCAACTGAAGTGCAGCACAAGAAAGGACATAAAGTTTTGGAGAGAGAAGTTAATCATAAACTCGGCAGGGAGACTGGGTTTTAGGGGGACTCAGTTTCACATTTCCTATGGACCAGGCACTGTACTAGACACATAACAAGCTCAACTCATTTCATTCTCACAACGACTCTGAGAGACAGATATCATTAACTCCAACTAGAGGAATAAACTGAGGTTCACCAAGTTTAAGAAACTTGCCTAGGGAGACTGGACATGGTGACTTGTCCAATGCACCAGGATCTTGAAAAGATAAAAATGAAGACCCAGAGTCTTAATGAAGGAAATCAGAGCTGACCCTGGTGCCCCAAGCCACATCTCCTGACCTGTTATCTAAGTGTATCAGAGGAAAGTGGATTCTGAGGGCTGACACCTGTGCCCCTCCCCTAGCTCTACCCCATTACTACATGCTATTTAATACCAAGGCTCACGGGAGATTCCTCCCAGGTTACATTCCTATTACAGAAAGTAAGAGAGCCTGGAAGTTTAAACCAATGAGCAGGTGGTCTCTAAGACTCATCTGCCCCACTTAAGTAGCTCATGTATCAAAACAGCTTGAGACCCAGGCAACACCACTCCATCTTCCACTAATTACTCTGCAACTTTAACAAATAAGGGAGGGGGCGGAGTTATTAAAATTAAAATAGGGAAGAGTTGAAGCAGCTTACATAAGTACATGTTAACAAATAGCTTACATAACTTTAATGTTGGAATCTCATACCTAAAAAAATGCTGGGCAACACACTCCAGTATTCTTGCCTGGAAAATCCCATGGACAGATGAGCCTGGTGGGCTACAGTCCATGAGGTCACAAAATGTCAGACATGACTGAGCAACTGCACACACATGTACATGTATTACACACACACACACACAAATACACATAGGTATCATTTTTAAAAAGAGAACTGAGGAACAGCTAGAACATGAAAATCACCCCTTCATGATAAATTCCAGGCCATATTCATAACAGGAGTCAACAGATTTTGTTTTCCACCACATAGTTCTATAAAAATAAACTGTCATCACAACATCCTTGTGGTAGTAAAAGGCCATATTTGCCTGCAGTTAAATCCAACAGCAGCTGCTCTATGGAAAAAGACGGCCCAATAATTGGCTTCTTTCACCTCTGTTAATCACGAACAAAAGTGTCATTCAGTTTCAAAATGGACAAAATGCTCCAATGGATGGTCAGCTAGCTGAGCCAATGGGGTGGAATAACAATAACCCTGTAGCATTTTCCTTTTTCCTTTTGTTTGGTCTTTCAAAGCCCTTAATTAAGACCTGCACAAAGCGCCCCTGCAGTCCTTTTTCAATGAGGCATTACACGCCTGTTTTCTTGTATTTAAAGAAAAAACATAGCAGGGATTTTCTGAGACACATTAAACAGAATACACAATTTCCATTTATTTGCAACTGAAATACTGTTAAAATTTTAGAGCTTAAATATTATCATCAGTAACAAAGCAAGTTCTTTGCGTTGCAGGCTTGGGGAATGGAGGCTGAAGGAGGGAGAGGCTGTTTAAAGGGGATTGGGGGCGGATGTGAGGAAAGCAGGGGCTGAAGCAGGAGAAGTGCTGTGCAACAGTTTCTCCAGAAATAAAACAGTTACCAGATCTCATTTAGAAAGATCTAGACTGGGCTCCTAAACCTTTCATTAGCTTCACATATACACACTGAAAGAAACAGCAAAACTCAAGAGGCATTCTTAAAGCGAACAGCCAGACAACAGAGACAAAAACTTGGAATGGAAACTGTTTCTTACAAACTCCTTAAACATCACAGTGAAAAAGATAAAACCTTTTTACAGTTAAGCAATCTTGGTAAGAACTTTGTGCAGTTCTATAATTGATCTCTGCCTTTCTCTCACTCTCATTTCTCACCCCCTATCCTGGCTTTAACAAAGCTTCACATATCATGGTGGATAAGCATCAGAATGTCTAGTTTTTTAAAAAATCTCCATAGCCTAATTAACTTTTCATTATTCAATTTTCTTCTTGCCAACTTTAAAAAGGCCGTTGTGTTCATTTTTAAATGCTCTGAAATATAATCTTTCCGGGTTGGAGGCTGTTCTCAAAGTACCTAGTCCTGCCCATAATTTGTTTCCCTTCCCTCCCCCTCTCACAAATATCCTGAGTGACAGCTTAATGTGACAGCTTTCTTGCCACAATTCACTGAAGAGGAGTGGCAGGTAGGGTTCTCAGAGAACAAATACCTAACAAAGCCATCATTCTGGGGAGTTACTTCCAAACTGTCAATCCAATCCTTCAAGTCGAATGTGCTCCACTATTCTCTTGTAAATGTGCTTATTTCAAACAGGGCAGAACTCGCAGCTGCCCCACAGAAGACTAAATGACCCAACTCAAATGTCACCTCTCCTGCGAAGCCTTCCAGCTCCCCAAGGCAGAGCAAGTTCCCCTCCTTTTCTCCCCACACCCGTTTGTTCACCGCCCCCTCCCCATGGCACTCCCACGCTGTATTTTATTTGTGTTTATGTCTGTCTTCACCACCAAACCGATCACCCATGGTTGATCCTCAAGCCAGCGTGGCTGAGTGGAGGAGGGCTCATGCTCTGCAGTAAGACTACTGGGTTCAAATCTTAGTTAGAGATGAGAAAACATATGACCTTGAACATGTGACTTTAGCATTTTGCACTTCAGTGTTCTGAGCTTAAAACGGGGATAAAGAATACCATTCCATACAGCTGTTGTGATGATCATCAAGTGAACTTGCAGATGCGAAGTTTGCTAAATGCCTGGCACACCCAGGAGCTCGGTCAATGTTAAAACAGGAAACATCATCCTTATTTTCTCCCCTCCCCCTTGAAGACTGCAGCATGGTTGGAAGCATACGCACACACTCAATGTTCATGGAATCAACTTTTGCTAAGCATATTAATTTACTAACAAAATGTCAAATTTCCAAAGGCAATCTTTCCCAGTCTTTCAACATATTCAACATTGAAGAGTATGCTAAACACAAGGCACAAACATAGGTAAGGGAAGAGTTCAAGAGATGATGAGGAGACTTGGTTCCTACCTTCATGGAGCTTATAAGCAATTCTGAGCATGAGGCATCTGGAGATACATCTCTTTGATACTAACGGCCAAGGCTATGCTTTCACAATATATTTGCCTGGCCTGAATTTTCTCAACAGTGCAGCACGTATTACACCATCCAGTATTTAAGAGACTTATGTATAACAATGTGTCTCATTTTGCGGAGGGAGGAGGAAGGAAGAAGGGGATGTTGTATTTCACGTATTTCAGTGAAGCCTGTAATTCCTACTAATCTTCATGCTAATACAGCACGTGCGCTGGTTCCGGGTCCACAGCCTGTCCTAAGACAACAGACACTGCTCTCTGGAGCCCCGGAAGAGTCAAAACTACTTAGGCATGAAATTTAAAACTTCGGGTCAGGAACAAATGCGTAGCAAAATTCTTGTTTCCGTCAGGCTCTTTTCAAAGACTTCACTGTTAAATACAGAATCACTTGTTTAAATGTTGCAATTCTAGGAAGACCTACTTTAGTGAAATCACTGCTAATTAAAAACCACGGTTAAATTAAAATAAAACAGTGTTTTAGTTGTCATTTAGCAGAAAAGAAGTTTACGGAAATGATTTTGCTACACATTTGCCCACGAGCCAGTTTCTTTTGTCATAAAACACTAACTTGATGAGAGTCTGAATAAATGCATGAAAGTTACCAATAAATACCTACCTGTGACAATGTCAGGCAGATTTCCTGTATCCCGTTCTCTTTAGCGGAGAAGGCAATGGCACCCACTCCAGTACTCTTGCCTGGAAAATCTCATGGATGGAGGAGCCTGGTAGGCTGCAGTCCATGGGGTCACTAAGAGTCGGACACGACTGAGCGACTTCCCTTTCACTTTTCACTTTCATGCATTGGAGAAGGAAATGGCCACCCACTCCAGTGTTCTTGCCTGGAGAATCCCACGGATGGAAGAGCCTAGTGGGTGGTCATCTATGGGGTCGCACAGAGTTGGACACGACTGAAGCGACTTAGCAGCATTCTCTTTAGAGGAAGTAATAACTGAGAAAAAGAAATTACTCCTTAAAGCAAATGCTGGCACAAGCCCCCTGTAAGCACGCAGGGGCATGAGTTCTTCCTTGGTCACCAGGTTCATCTTTTTCCACTCTCTCAGGGATACTGCAAAGTCAAAACAACCCACAGTAATTAATTTTGGTGCTTCTCTTATTTTTCCATGGAAGTATGCAAATTATGGGGAAAAACTCAACCTAGTTGACAATATCTGATCACAGGTTAACGAATCTCTACTAATAAATCAAACTGTGTCAAGTCTTAGTTTCATCATCCAAGAGAAAGTCGTGTCCAGCATCTTAACACTGTCCAGATATTTATTGGTGTCTGTACAATAATCAATGCCTGCTTAAATATAATGAATCCTTAATAATTCCTGAGAGTTTAAAATGATATTGTTGAACTTATTATAGTATCAGGATAATTAAAGTTTAGCAGAAATTTATCTGAATTATCGTGTGAAATTTTGAAAACATCATTTACGAGCAAAATTTTGTTACTTGAGATGCTACTTAAGAGAAATCAAATGGCAAATGTCTAAACTATTTTAAACTCTCAAAAAACTCTAGAAACTATACTTCAGGAGGGCTTCAATTTTCTGCCATGCTTCCTGACCGATTTTTAAATAACTGGAATGGCTTTATTAGCTATTCAGTAAGTATTCCTTCTGAAAAATTGGTGCTTCTGAATTGTGGTGCTGGAGAAGACTCCTGAAAGTCCCTTGGATAGCAAGGACATCAAATCAGTCAATCCTAAAGGAAATCAACCCTAAATATTCATAGGAAGGACTGATGCTGAAGCTGAAGCTCCAATATTTTGGCCATCTGATGTGAAGAGCTGATTCGCTGGAAAAGACCCTGATGCGGGAAAGCTTGAGGGCAAGAGAAGGGGACAACAGAGAACGAGAGGATGGATGGCATCACCAACTCAATGGACATGACTTTCAGCAAACTCCAGGAGAAAATGAAGGACAGGGAAGACTTGCAGTCCACCAGGGTGCAAAGATCAGACGTGACTTAATGACTGAACAACAAGTATTCCTTCTACTTACTCCTTATGTTAGCAAAACGAGTTGGTTCTCCTAACAACTGATCATTTAAGGCACAAATGTCCTGTAAGCATGGAACCTGAAATTGTTTATTGATACATAAACCTCCCTTAAAAACATTTTTAACTAGTGAGATACATGTGATATTCTCTGTTCTAACAGTGTTCAGTTCAGTTCAGTTGCTCAGTCGTGTCCAACTCTTTGCGACCCCATGAATCGCAGCACACCAGGCCTCCCTGTCCATCACCAACTCCCAGAGTTCACTCAGACTCACGTCCATCGGGTCAGTGATGCCATCCAGCCATCTCATCCTCTGTCATCCCCTTCTCCTCCTGCCCCCAATCCCTCCCAGCATCAGAGTCTTTTGCAGTGAGTCAACTCGTTGCATGAGGTGGCCAAAGTACTGGAGTTTCAGCTTTAGCATCATTCCTTCCAAAGAACACCTAGGGCTGATCTCCTTCAGAATGGACTGGTTGGATCTCCTTGCAGTCCAAGGGACTCTCAAGAGTCTTCTCCAACACCACAGTTCAAAAGCATCAATTCTTCAGCGCTCAGCCTTCTTCATAATCCAACTCTCGCATCCATACATGACCACTGGAAAAACCACAGCCTTGACTAGATGGACCTTTGTTGGCAAAGTAATGTCTCTGCTTTTGAATATGCTATCTAGGTTGGTCATAACTTTTCTTCCAAGGATTAAGTAGCCCTACCTAAAACAGACTCGCATACAAGCAAATTTATCGTAAAATATCCAAAGGGCCATGATACCATTGTATTTGAGAACTTCTCTGAGAAAAACTGAGCAGTTAACACTGTTTACATAAATGGGAAGGGATAGAATTTTGAAGCTGGGTGACAGGGACCTGGAGAGGACAGTTCTAAAACTATGCTGCCCCCTGTGTGCATGCTCAGTTGCTCAGTCAAGTCCAGTTCTTTGCATCCCCATGGATTACAGCCCGCCAGGCTCCTCTGTTCATGGATTCTCCAAGCAAGAACACTGAGGAGGGGATCTTCCCAACCCAGGGATCCAATTCGCACCTCCTGTGTCTCCTGCATTGCAGGAGGATTCTTTACCACTGCAGCACCTGGGAAGCGTCATGCTGCCCTCTCCCCAGACACCAAAGTGACATTAAACCATTTAAGCCTTGTTAAGTATCTGTAGAGACATGGGCATATTACTCTACATGAAACAAAGTCCTAGGTAGAATTAATACTATTTCTTCTGGCAGAATATTTTCAATTCCTTGCAACCAATAGACACTTTCAATTCCACAAACTTCCACGTGGGAAGTGAAACAGAACTTCGTATCTGTTGTTGCTATGAAATTAAAAATAATAACAATACTCCCATGGAGAATTTTTCATGCATCTCCATTCCATGCTTTAGGGTCCTAGATGTAGCTAAACTTATATTAAAAACTAAACAAAGACATCTCTTTGCCAACCCTGCACAAGCCTCTGTTTCATCCTGAAGGTCTGAGCCTCATTTTGACAGTGACCTGTTCCATAATGATCTCTATACTGTGACTACAACAACACATGACTGCCTCACAAAACACTTTTTAAAAGTACTCAAGTTTGTTTTTAAGAGTCTAATCTTATTTTCAAAGTTGGCATAACCACTCACTTAAAATAAGAGAATGTTAACTTGAAAAAGAGAGGCTGCAAGAGAATTATTTAGTGCCATGTAGTCATCAACTTCTCTGCCTACAACTTCAGAAAAATGCATCGCACCACTGCTCTAATGAAGAGCATCCACCAGGCACATCACACAAGAACTGAGGCCTAAGTCACTATGTCAAAGGTATAAATTATGGTCCATAGACAGCTCCAGGCACTGCTGAGCTTGGAATTGCTTGCTGAGCAACCATGTCGTTTCAAACAAACTCAGTGCTTAAGAGGCTAAAGGGCAGTGGAGGCAGTTATTGAAAGGAAATTTCTCCACTAGGCCAGAAAGGAATAATTAAGCCTTTGCATGCTAAATCACATCACTGGGGTTAAAATGAAGTAATCAAGTGTAAATGGTGACAAAGCCCATCTATAGGACTCATGAAAGGAAATTAAGGTTGTGGGTAATCTAAACTATTATTGCTTAAATACCACAAAAATTAGTCCCGAAAACTTCATTCATTTATCCTCTCTTTACACAAATGTGTGCGCTTTTTGTGGGAGGCAAGAAATTGGTTAATCCAGCAATTAAGGCAAATATACTGAATCATCTGAAGTAAAACACCACTCAGCTACTAATTCACAGGCAGAAATCCAACATGATTCCCCACAATGCTTACACTGGACCAAATGCTCAGTAATGAAGGACCTTCATAATAGGAGACGCATATGGGATTTATTCAACTAGATGGCTAAAACCATCTAAGTGATAAATCTAATGCATACTTTATATATTACACTTCCTATGCTGCAGGGCATAGAAGAGCATTCACACACACACACACAAACAAATGCACAGAGCGAGGTAGAAAGTGGGGAGACAAATTTAGGGAGAAACACGGAGGACAGGCACATCATATCCAAAAACTGCTCGACAGCAATTAAAACTGGCTAAGCTCTAAAGGGCGAAGAAGGCAATGGCCCCCCACTCCAGTACTCTTGCCTGGAAAATCCATGGATGGAGGAGCCTGGTAGGCTGCAGTCCATGGGGTTGCGAAGAATTGGACACGACTGAGCGAGTTCACTTTCACTTTCATGCGTTGGAGAAGGAAAGGGCAACCCATTCCAGTGTTCTTGCCTGGAGAATCCCAGGGACGAGGGAGCCTGGTGGGCTGCCGTCTATGGGGTCACGAAGAGTCGGAAACAACTGAAGTGACTTAGCAGCAGCAGCAAGCTCTAAAAGGGGCAAAATACTGTGGACCTGACAGTTAAAAGGTCTAGATTCAGACTTCAGCTCTGCAATCTCAGGTTATTATGTCACCTCAGAGACAGTTTCCTTATCTTATTTCAGGAGGGAGGAGACCAAGATTTCTACTAAGGTTTCTCAAGATTCTAAACTGATCTGGTGCAGTTGCATAATTGTTAAGATTGTTGGAAATAATCTTCAGAGTCACCAGAAGTTGCAAAAATAGTACAGAGGTTCCTATGCATCCTTCACCCAGATTTCCCAATGGCAACATCTTACATGACCAGAATACATTAGTTAAACCAGGAAAACTACTTGGGTACAACACTATAGTGGGCTTCCCTGGTAGCTCAGCTGGTAAAGAATCCACCTGCAATGCAGGAGACCTCGGTTCCATCCCTCGGTTGGGAAGATCCCCTAGAGGAGGGCATGACAACCCAGTATTCCTGTCTAAAGAATATCTTGATTTATAGCACAGAAAGTCCTACATCTCAGAACTCAAGAAGTCCCATTTGGGCATCCCTGATGGTTCAGATGGCAAAGAAACCGCCTGCAATTTGGGAGACCTGGGTTCAATCCCTGGGTTGGGAAGATCCCCTGGAGAAGGGAATGGCTACCTACTCCATGTTCTGGCCTGGAGAATTCCATGGATATCAGAGGAACCTGGCAAGCTACAGTCTACTGGGTCACAAAGAGTTGGACACGACTGAGTGACTTTCACTTTCACGACACTATTATCTTAAACGACAGACCCTACTCAGATTCCACAACTTTTTATATGCACTCATTTTTTAAACCACAAGTATGAATTCATATAATCACCACTGCAGTCACTATAAGGAACTGCTCTCTCACCACATAAAAACAAAAATATGGGCATATTACTCCACTTGAAACAAAGCCCTGGATAGAATGAATACTTCAATTCCTCCCAGTAAAATATTTTCAGTTCCTTGCAGAAAATAGATACTTTCAATTCCACAAACTTGGAAAATGAATATTAAAACCTCCCATAATGTTGTGGCTGTTCAATAAAAAATATTCTCAAGGAAAACTCTGCTCTCACCTCTAATCCTCACTTTCGGGCACTAAACCCAACTATGTGCTCTGTCAATGTCTGACTCTTTGTGACCCCATGGATTGTAGCCCGCCAGGCTCCTCTGTCCATAGGATTTTCCAGGCAAGAATACTGAGGAGTTGCCATTTCCTCCTCCAGGGGATCTTCCTAACCCAAGGATCAAACCTGCGTCTCCTGCATTGCAGGCAGATTCTTTATCGCTTGAGCCATTGGGGAAGCCCAGATGCAACTCCACCTATGCTAAAAACTAAATAAAATAAAATAAAGACTTCTCTTTGCCATCACTGCCCCCTCGCTCCCTCCTGTACCTCTTTAGTCTCACTGTTCTCCCACCTCTAGCCCTGGCCAGCACTGACCAATTCTCCATCACTCTAAAACGTTGGCATTTCTCGGCTATTTTGAATGGGATCATGCGGCGGATGTAACCTTGAGACTGGTTGTTTCACGCAGCAGAACACCCATGGGGACTATCCATGCTTGTGCGGGTATCCACAGTCGGCTATCTTAGTGCTGTGTAGCAGTCCACCGTACTGATAGACCAGTTTATTACAGCATGTGACAACGCACACAGTGCATACA
Organism: Aepyceros melampus; assembly: GCA_006408695.1. Lineage (NCBI taxonomy): Eukaryota > Metazoa > Chordata > Mammalia > Artiodactyla > Bovidae > Aepyceros > Aepyceros melampus. The sequence continues at coordinate 28,500 of SJXQ01001334.1, read as the reverse complement.
ACCTTTTTATGTTTTAACTAAATTATAATTATGGGGTGGGGAGGAACTTTTAAAACCTAGTTTTGCCATTGCTTAAGATGGGTTCATATTCCAACAGATACTGCCTGACTCTCTTAATCAGTAATTACCTTAATCACTCTGAGATTCAAGGCTTCCCTGGCAACTCTTAAACAGTGAGTCCCCTTCATCCTGTTTTATTTGTCTTGATATTACTTAATATTAGCTGATCTTATATGTTTATTATGTCTATTTTTTTTACTGTCTACCACCATCCACCCCTACCCCAGCCAAAGCCAGCTAAGTTCCATGAAGAGAGGGACACTGTCAGATATGTCTCCATCTCCAAGAACAATTCTTAATACTCACAAAATATGTGCTGAACAAATTAACTTTTTAAAGCAATGACTTATTAACCCAATAAGTAATTATTACTCTAGAGCTTATTTCATGAACCATTATACCAATATTAACAACTCTCAGAAAATAGCTTGAACTGATAAAATTATTCACACAAACCTGTTTTACTCATCTCACCTACATTGTCAATCAAGTACTGACCCTGAAAGACTGGACAATAAACAAGGGAGAATCACAGAAAATCTTACCATCCCACAAGCATAAGCCACAGGTAACACAAGTCAAAGTCACATTAAATATTAAAGATTTACATAATCAAAGAAAAGACCATCTACTCTGATAACATGCTTCCTTCTCCTTTGTTTTGTCAACATACCCTGGAAGGCTACCAATGGTTCTGGGCAAATCATACAACTAAATGCAACTGGATTTCTTCCAGGTTAAATGGAGAACGTGAACCAGACCAACAGTCTTCTACCAGTTCTTAAAAGAAGTGAACTTTCAAGAAAGGAGGGAAGGTCAGAAAAATATTAGCAAAAATTTGGTTATGATTCATGTAGTTGAAATGCTGAAAAGAATACTACATAGATACAAGATCTTTAAGCATGTAATATGTATGTGTACGTAAATATACATATACATGTGTGAAAGTGTTAGTGGCTCCGTCCTGTCTGACTCTTTGCCACCACATGGATGGGAGCCGGCCAGGCTTCCTGTCCGTGAGATTTCCCAGGCAAGAATACTGCAGTAAGTTCCCATTTCCTTCTCCAGGGGATCTTTCCAACCTAGTGATCAAACCTGCATCTCCTGCACTGTAGGTGGATTCTTTACTATCTGAGCCATATAAATACATGTAAATACAGCCTCTTTGCTGTGGCTCATAACACACACAAGATTTTTAGGATCATTGCCCCAGAGACCTTTAAGATTTAGAAAGGTCTGAATCTACATTCTAAGGAGCTGAGAACACTTCAAGCCGAGAACAAACAGATTTAATCTCTCCAGAACTAACTCCTCATCTACAAAACAAGTAGTTCATGATATCCACCATACAAAGACATGCCTACCTCTAAGAAGAGGACTAAAGGACACTGTCCTATATAACCCACTCAACCAAATAATCCTGGTCTGAAAAAGCAAAATCCAACATCTCATCCACAAAACCTTATTTATTACCCGTGCACCCTCACCTCCCCCTCCCCGCCCCACCCACCCCACCCCTATTTCTCCATCTATCAAATGGAAAATAAAAGCATGTGCTTTAGAGGGCTGATAGGAGTATTAAACAGATAATACATGCAAAGGCGCTTCACCCAATGCCTGGTATTCAATGACATTTGTTATTTTTAGCATCTATGTTCATAACAAGGTGATGATAATGGTTTATTTGTATGGCAAGACAGACCATGAGGCAGCTCTTCATGACAAAGAATGCAACTTCAGCGAAACAAAATTGCAAAATGCTTCCAGAAGAAGACCACCTGCAGTGTTACCAGGTAAATGACCCTCCGAGCTGGGGGCTGGCACATTCAAAATCAAAACTGTGGTCACAGGTTCGGTCGTGAACAGCCCTGCTGTTAAGGAAAGAGCACAGCGATTCAAACAGGAACCCATTCAGTCTGTAAAATATTAACAGCTTAATAAACATCAGCTCACAATCCAAAAACACGGTGTTCAAGTCAACTGAAGAGTACCAGCTAAATTAATACCAAGTTCACTACATGAAATGCCTTGAGGGGGGAAAAAAAGGCTCATGGGTGATTCACTTTTATGCTGACTTCCCTATAAAAACATCTTCAACAGGAGAGGCAGGAAATTCCAGTGAGTGAAAGGGGGCAGCTATATGGAAACCATCATACTGCACACTTTGCTTTCTAATTTACTTCAGGGTTTTGGTTTAAAGAAGCAAATTCAGAAATTTGTTTCTCCTTAAGAAACCAAAAAGTGAGCATGCTAACGGATCTGATCTTCATATACCATTCGAGGGAATTCCACAAAAAAAAAAAAGAGTAAGCCAAAAGACCCACAACTAATATTTATTTTCCTGACATGGAAAAACACTATTAACATAGAAAACGATGTGAAAGCTTTTAAACAAAGATGTACAGAAAGCAAGGAGACCAAGTGAGGAAGACTTTTTTTTTTTTAATTCTGCTATGAATAAAACATAATTTTACCTGGTAAATTGATTTTTTTTTTTTTTTTGGCCAAGCTGCATGGCATGTAGGATCTTAGTTTCCTGACCAGGGATCAAACCCATGCCCAGTGCAGTGGAAGTGTGGAATCTTAACCACTGGACTGCCAGGGAAGTCCTGAATTGATTTCTGAACATAAATTACTCCTAAATCAAGTGATAGTCTCCCCCTCATGTATACATGTACATGTGTACGCTTTTTGAGGATGCTTAATTTTCAATTCTGTTTTTTTCCCCTCGTAATAATCTGTAGCTTCTCACCATTTCTTTTAAATTATAACCTTTTCCTTTTCTGAAACTGTGAACTCTCCAAGTTAACTACAGGATGGACAAGTAAATACCAAGCACCAACTACCACCCACTAACTGGGATGTCAGCACAAGTTACCTAACCCTTTCCAACTTCGTTGCTCAGCCATAAAATGGGAACCATGCCACGTGTAACATGCCAAATACACAAGAAGGCCTAGCAATTCCTTACCAAATTTCCATTTTTTTTGAATCAGACTTTCCAAACACAAATGCACTAATAATGCAGAGTTTTTTCACTGTCAGCAAAATGCTCTACTTTGGTCTCATTTCCACACGAATCCTTGGGGTATCAGAGTTAACTGCCGGGTATCAAAAAGAAGGCTAAGAATTCTACTCTGGTAAAAAGCACAGACATTTAAACATAACCAATCTTTAGAGACTTTTGCAAATGCCACATACATACCATGTTAACAATATATTGAGGCTATAAGTAATGAGGGATATCAAACCTCTAAGACATTAAAATCTAGACTGTTTTCTTATTAACATATACTTACCATATGCCCCAGGAGCTCACTTCTAGGTACTTACACAAGTGAAATGAAAACCTCTACATGTTCATACAAAACCTCTATATGAATATTCATAATGGCTTTATTCTCGTTACTCCAAGAACTGGACAAACAGCAGATGTCCCTCAACTGTGGAATTGATAAAAGAATTGTGGTACATCCATATAATGGAATACCAGGGAAGCTGTGGTGGCTCAGATGATAAAGAATCTGCCTGCAGTGCAGGAGACACAGGTTCAATCCCTGGGTCGGGAAGATCCGCTTGAGAAGAAAATGGCAACTTACCCCAGTATTCTTGCTTGAAGAACTCCAGTGACAGAGGAGCCTGGTGGGCTATAGTCCATGGAGTTGCAAACAGTCAGACATGACTGAGTGACTAACACACTACTCTACTAAATATAATGAATACTCCTTGACAATAAAAAGGAATATTACATATAGAAATGCAACAAGATGGTAACTACGTGGGAGAATCTCAAACGCATTACGATAAGTCAAAGAAGCCAGGCACAAGACTATAATCTGTTACTTTCCATTTATGTGACATTCTGGTGAATGCAAAATAATATGTGACCCAAGGCAGAAGAGTGATCATCAGTTGCCAGGACCAGAAGTGGGGAGAGAGGCTGACTGCCAAGGGCACGGGATGGGTGATGGGGATGTTCTGGATCTGAACAGTGTTGGTGGCGATATTCCTGTACACTAGAAAGGGCGAGCTTTTAAGATTGAGAGGTGTAGGGGAGTTTTCCCTATGAATTCATAGTTATGAAGATCAGTTAAGCAGTCAAAGAAGGAAGACAGAACATTGGAGATTATACCAGTTATTTTAGAATAAACATACAGAGTTACTAATAGAAAGTGAGGGGAACCGCAAATAGACTCATTCATGAATAATTGGAAAACCAAAAGTTTTTAAAATATAAACTCCCAAGAACTTTTTAAAATGTAACTTTCCAAATTTAAAGGAAATGTATTATAATCAAGAACTACAAAAAGAATATAAGAAAATGTGAGAGGCAGCAATGTCTATTAGCATGTTGATTGACAGCAAACGTTCAGTAATGAGATCAAGAACCATCAGAAATATCTTCTACATAGCAGAGACCCTTTGCTGTCCACATGAAACTATCACAACATTGTTAATTGGCTATACTTTAATATAAAATTTAAAAAAAAATTTTAAAAAGGAAATACCTTCTAGATGAGAGGTATACATTTAAATATTTGCCTCTATCAGGGATAAAACAGGGATAAAACTCACTTCCTTTTCAAGCTGTCATCCACTCTTGACAAAACCAGCCAGCACATCTAAGAAACAATAGAACTAGAAATTCAAGCTCGGGTAACTTAAGGGCTGGAAAGGACCCTGACAAAATGTATGTCGTTATTTCCTCCGCCAAAGTCATGAATCTTCTCATCTTTGGTATCATAGGGTGTTGCTTTTTCCCACTCCCTCTTCTGCAATGCCACATCAGCCAGGGTAGTGCCAAGGGCAAATTCTTTTAATGCAGAAGAAGACCTGAAAAAGACAGCAGCTGATTTACCCCTCTTTTCCACATTCTTGGCCCTCTCCTGCTACACCTGCTGACAAGCCTCCACACTGTGGATTTAGATGCCACAAAGCAAAGCGTTAATGCTCGCTGAACTGAAACCAAGTCCCGAGTAGAAGCTGGTGCTATGCAACAGAAACCTTAAAGGTCAATGTGGTGGGCCTTGGCTAGCAGGAGAATGATCAATGGACCTCCTTCTGCAGATTGACAAGAAGATAAACATCAAGGCAGACAGTCCTCAAGGCATGCTCTATCATTCTATCCATCAAACGGACACCACGTATCAAACCTGGGAGAACAGCCTTGAAACATTCCGAATACACATACAAACTCCCTTTGGCGAAATAACTGATCTAGTAGAAAACCCCACTATGGAAGCTGGTCATATAAACTTAATTCAAACTAATGTTAGACACTGATTTATCCAAAACACGAGATTGCCTTTCCACAGAATGTAATGGGGCTTTGGAAAACACAGTCTGATTGCTAACAGCAGAGCCTGTGGTTAGCACACAAACTTGCCAACTTACCATGAAGGATGAAGCCTTCTGCTGCATGCGCTCACAGCCCCAGACTGTTCGCAAAGGGCAGGGATGAAATATTCCATATGTTTTCTTTGTCAGTGACATGGCTATTGAAAGCAAGGCCATGGTAGTCTCCCTGCTGAGGAACTGGGTCAAGCTATTCATGTGTAACCAGGCAGATGTCAAGATGGTAATGGGAAAAACATCTCAAACATTTTTTTTTTTTTTTTAGAGAAAGAGACTGGGGTAGAAAATGCACAACTGTATTTGAAAAACTCAGCCAATCTAAATAGGTTGTTAGCACTTTTGCATGTGTTAGCTGCTGCTCTGGCTTTACAATTCATTTTCAAATCAGAGCTAAACTGAAACCCAGAAAAGTTTTTAAGGTTTCTGAGAAAGATTTAAGTGTGCTTACCAAGAATGTCATATAACTTTTGAGCAATGTGTGAAAGGGATTTTAGTTCTAAAATTACTCCAAGGATAATAAGCTTTTCTTTATCCATAAAATACAAGCATTGGTCTCATACATTTAAAAAAAAAAATAAAAAAACACAGGTATCCAATAACAAGTAAAATTCAAAGTACTTAAAAGAGAAAGTAATCTTATAATCTGCATATTGTTACAAAGTGATATGAAGAGACAAGAATCCAGCTAAACTGTCAAACCTGAACAAATCTTATCCATCCCCAATATGAAAAGTGATGAGAAACTGCTGGGCACTCACTGGCATGAGGGTGCTTAAAAAGTTAAGCATTACTGCATGAAAATCCTTAGTGTTCAAAAGTCTGGAAGTAGAAATGAGTGTCTAGAGATTACATCTTCTCCCCTGGTGATCAAATGGTTAAGAATCCACCTACCAGTACAGGGGACATGGCTTGGATCCCTGGTCTGGGAAGATCCCACACGCTGTGGAGCAACTAAGCCCACAGTGTGGCCACAACTACTGACTCCATGCTCTGTAACACAAGAAGCCCCTGCAATGAGAAACCCACACGCCGCAACCAAGAGCAACCCCACTAGAGAAAACCCTCCTGCAGCAACGAAGACTCTGCACAGCCAAAAAATAACTAATTAAAAAATAAAGATCACACTGACACTGTCTCAAGTTACCTGCTCATTTGCTAGGAGGAGAAACAAAGTGTCCCCCTATTAGGAGAGCATCCTTTGACTTGACCAGCCATCTCAGGGAAGCAATGGCCAGCCAGAGACTAAGGCAAGAAAGCATGATTTTCCCTGAGCTCTCTCCTCTGGAGAAACTGTAACCCCCAACTATTAGGCTTTCTTGTTGCAAAGGGAGCAGCACCACCTACAAGAAGGGATCTTGATAAAAACATATGCGCTGTCCTTTCTCCACCAGGATCTTTACAGTTTTTTTAATGAAAAGTCTGCCAGCCAAGAAGACATTTTCCCATTAGTGTGAGGCTCACCGTGAAGTTTCCAACAGGCTATGAACCTGATATACACTCAAAGAACCAGAGAAACAGAGTTTAGAATTCTAAATCTAAATGACTTAAAGGGATAGCACACATAGACAATTGCTTAGTCACTCCCCAAAGAAAGGACAACATAATGTAATGGGTCCTTCAGTTCAGTTCAGTGCTCAGTCATGTCCGACTCTTTGCAACCCCATGGACTGCAGCACGCCAGGCCTCCCTGTCCATCACCAACTCCCGGAGTTTACTCAAAATCACGTCCATCGAGTTGGTGATGCCATCCATCTCATCCTCTGTCATCCCCTTCTCCTCCTGCCTTCAATCTTTCCCAGCATCAGGGTCTTTTCAAGATGTGTAGTTCTTCACATCAGGTGGCCAAAGTACTGGAGTTTCAGCTTCAGCGTCACTACTTCCAATGAATATTCAGGACTTATTTCCTTTACAATGGACTGGTTTGATCTCCTTGCAGTCCAAGGGAGTCTCTTGCAGTCACTCAAACAGGTCATGCTGAAATTTCTTACAGATGACCCTTGAAGTCAAGTGAACTCCTTTTGCAGATGGAAAAGCTGATGTCCCAAGGGATTAAGTGATATCCCCAAGACTTCCCTGGTGGATATCAGGAAAGCTTCCAGCAGTAAAGAAATCTGCCTGCCAATGCATGGGACATTGATCCCTAGTCCAGGAAGATCCCACATGCTGCATAGCAGCTAAGCCTGTGCTCTACAACTACTGGGCATGCATGCCTAGAGCCTGTGCTCTGCAACAAAAGAAGCCAAGAGCTACCCCTACTTGCTGCAAATGGAGACAGCCCACACAGCAACTAAGATTCAGTGCAGCCAAAAATAAACAAATAATTTTTTTTTAATTCATAAAAAAAAAAGTGATCTCCCCAAGTGCGCAGATTGAGGATCTCAGAGGTCTTGATTCCTGGAAACCACACTCTCAAAAATAAAACCATTTCTGAAGTATTGTTCATAAAAACAGGTGCATAAAAAGAATACTGAAGAGCAGACAGTGACATAAAAAGCTAGATTATGAGACCACGGATTCAAAATGACCTTAGGGAGGGCAGAAGACCAACCTGCAAAGTTTTTCTTTGTTACAAAGATAAGAAAACATTAAGATTTTAAAACACATCCCACTAATCAAACGAGATGAACTAGCAGTGACACCGAACAGATGAGAATGGGATTATGATAAACAGCTACGTATTTGGCACCCAACTCTAGTACTCTTGCCTGGAAAATCCCATGGACAGAGGAGCCTGGTGGGCTACACAGTCCATGGGGTCGCTAAGAGTCGGACGCGACTGAGCAACTTCACTTTCACTTTTCACTTTCATGCATTGGAGAAGGAAATGGCAACCCACTCCAGTGTTCTTGCCTGGAGAATCCCAGGGACGGGGGAGCCTGGTGGGCTGCCGTCTATGGGGTCGCATAGAGTCGGACACGACTGAAGCGACTTAGCAGTAGCAGCAACCAGTTAGTAAATCCACATGTAACGTTTTTATAATAAGTGAAAGCGCTAGGCACTCAGTCATGACCGACTCTTGGAGACTCCATGGGCTGTAGCTCACCAGGCTCCTCCGTCCATGGGATTCTCCAGGCAAGAATACTGGAGTGGGTTGCCATTTCCTTCTCCAGGGGATCTTCCCAACCCAGAGTTCAAACCTTGGTCTCCTGCCTTGCAGATTCTTTACCATCTGAGCCACCAGGGAAATCAAGCTTTAAAACATAATATTAAATGTTAAAATGCATTGAATATTCCTTTCTTAACTCTGATCAAACTGTAGAATTCTGTACATACTTGATATGAGATAAGGCGAGACTGAAGAGGAGGTCTCCTCTCTCCTGAGAAAAATCTAATCTGCCAAGCCCTTCTCACAGTATCCATATCATTTGTATACTTTCTCTGAGGGCCTGTTAGCATGAAGCTTACCTGGTAGGTAAATAGGTAAAGCCAGAAGTTAATCACCATCATAGCCCAATCCCCAATGTTTTAGAGAGAAGACTGCCAACTTGGAAGCACACCTCCTACCTTGCACTTCCAAACAAAAAGTGTGAATAAGAGTGAAACTTCTAATGGCCAACTGTCTGTCTCACTAGGAAAACAGCTCCAGGCAGTCAGATGTCACCACTTGTACTGGGTAACTCTGTGGCTTATACTGAGAGCTCCATGTGGGTGCTCAGACCCTGGAGGGAATGGACAATGGGGTCCCCAGCAATCCTGGGCCCATTACTCAGTCATGCTTCCCACAGCACCAAGGGAAAGGCACCATCTCCTTGCCAAAGTTAAGTTGCCCTACCTGGGAAGGAAAATTTCCCCACAGAAAACTTTAAAAATATACAGGAACAGGGAGAATCCAACTTATGATTTTTCTGGATCCCAGGCTCTGAAATCTGATTCAAAGAATAAAAATATTCTGCTGTCAGTGTGCATTTCCATTCTTTTAATGGTCAATTTTATATTTAAAACTTTGTTTAAAAAAAGCTATATTCTCCTAGGGTAAAAATAAAGGGGGGCGGGTAGCTAACTCAAGGAGATTACTTAACTTTTTACTTATTTTTGATTCAGAATACTTAAATGCAAATGAAATATAAAGGATAAAGTATCATTAAATATTCCATAATAGATTAAATATGCTTTCCCACTACATACTTTCTCACTAGCACAGACAGCAGGCCAGACTGGGATCTAAACGTATACCGTCTTGGTCCAGCTGCCTCCCAAAATATCTATGGTTTACATTTCCTTACAAGGATATTCAATGGGCCAACATGCTGCCAAGAGGGGTGGTTCAATGTTTTTCTCACAAGATCTTTCAGTACAGTAAAGCTAAGAGAACTATCAAAATATATATTTTTAATATTCATTTTTGAAACTTATACCCTTAGATGGGCATTCCGGAACCCCAATCATTTGCATTTAAAATAAGAGATGCCAAAAGACAAATCTTACTGCAGGGGTGGAGGGACTAGGCTGGCATGCTCTTTTAACTAGTAAAATATGTAACGGTATCAAAACATACTTTAGAGACTAAAAACAACCACCCAGAGTTTTAACTGCCTGTACAGGACACACAATATTTCTATACATTTGCTAAAAACAGTCCCAGCCATATACAAAGTTTAATAACAAATATTTGTCTATGGGTGGGTGATTTCAGAGTATACTACAAAATAACCACATCTTGCCTTTTAAAGAGGGTATTTGAGTAGTAATTGGCTCAATCAGGGACGGGGGAGCCTGGTGGGCTGCCGTCTATGGGGTCGCATAGAGTCGGACACGACTGAAGCGACTTAGCAGTAGCAGCAACCAGTTAGTAAATCCACATGTAACGTTTTTATAATAAGTGAAAGCGCTAGGCACTCAGTCATGACCGACTCTTGGAGACTCCATGGGCTGTAGCTCACCAGGCTCCTCCGTCCATGGGATTCTCCAGGCAAGAATACTGGAGTGGGTTGCCATTTCCTTCTCCAGGGGATCTTCCCAACCCAGAGTTCAAACCTTGGTCTCCTGCCTTGCAGATTCTTTACCATCTGAGCCACCAGGGAAATCAAGCTTTAAAACATAATATTAAATGTTAAAATGCATTGAATATTCCTTTCTTAACTCTGATCAAACTGTAGAATTCTGTACATACTTGATATGAGATAAGGCGAGACTGAAGAGGAGGTCTCCTCTCTCCTGAGAAAAATCTAATCTGCCAAGCCCTTCTCACGTATCCATATCATTTGTATACTTTCTCTGAGGGCCTGTTAGCATGAAGCTTACCTGGTAGGTAAATAGGTAAAGCCAGAAGTTAATCACCATCATAGCCCAATCCCCAATGTTTTAGAGAGAAGACTGCCAACTTGGAAGCACACCTCCTACCTTGCACTTCCAAACAAAAAGTGTGAATAAGAGTGAAACTTCTAATGGCCAACTGTCTGTCTCACTAGGAAAACAGCTCCAGGCAGTCAGATGTCACCACTTGTACTGGGTAACTCTGTGGCTTATACTGAGAGCTCCATGTGGGTGCTCAGACCCTGGAGGGAATGGACAAATGGGGTCCCCAGCAATCCTGGGCCCATTACTCAGTCATGCTTCCCACAGCACCAAGGGAAAGGCACCATCTCCTTGCCAAAGTTAAGTTGCCCTACCTGGGAAGGAAAATTTCCCCACAGAAAACTTTAAAAATATACAGGAACAGGGAGAATCCAACTTATGATTTTTCTGGATCCCAGGCTCTGAAATCTGATTCAAAGAATAAAAATATTCTGCTGTCAGTGTGCATTTCCATTCTTTTAATGGTCAATTTTATATTTAAAACTTTGTTTAAAAAAAGCTATATTCTCCTAGGGTAAAAATAAAGGGGGGCGGGTAGCTAACTCAAGGAGATTACTTAACTTTTTACTTATTTTTGATTCAGAATACTTAAATGCAAATGAAATATAAAGGATAAAGTATCATTAAATATTCCATAATAGATTAAATATGCTTTCCCACTACATACTTTCTCACTAGCACAGACAGCAGGCCAGACTGGGATCTAAACGTATACCGTCTTGGTCCAGCTGCCTCCCAAAATATCTATGGTTTACATTTCCTTACAAGGATATTCAATGGGCCAACATGCTGCCAAGAGGGGTGGTTCAATGTTTTTCTCACAAGATCTTTCAGTACAGTAAAGCTAAGAGAACTATCAAAATATATATTTTTAATATTCATTTTTGAAACTTATACCCTTAGATGGGCATTCCGAACCCCAATCATTTGCATTTAAAATAAGAGATGCCAAAAGACAAATCTTACTGCAGGGGTGGAGGGACTAGGCTGGCATGCTCTTTTAACTAGTAAAATATGTAACGGTATCAAAACATACTTTAGAGACTAAAAACAACCACCCAGAGTTTTAACTGCCTGTACAGGACACACAATATTTCTATACATTTGCTAAAAACAGTCCCAGCCATATACAAAGTTTAATAACAAATATTTGTCTATGGGTGGGTGATTTCAGAGTATACTACAAAATAACCACATCTTGCCTTTTAAAGAGGGTATTTGAGTAGTAATTGGCTCAAGTCTTTAGAAAGTTGAGATGTTACTAAATGTATATGAACTAGAAAATCATTTCTAAACTCAGTTTTGAATTCATTCAGTTTCAGACAATAGAGCGGATACCTGGCCTGCTGTCTGCCCATCAAGTGTTGAAACACAAAAGAAATATCTGGGAAGGCAAACAAATTAGTTATTGTATAAGAGTGCTGACTTGTTAAATGTCTTAACTGTTTTTTCTTCACTGACAGACTTTAAAGCTAAAGTATTTTATTATCCTCAATGAATCTTTCGAAAAACTACACTTTACTGAACAAAACTGGAGCGGGGGGCGGCGGAATTAGCCATACCCTTTACATGGGAAAACAAGTTTTTGGCATTGCCGAAAACTTGAAGGCTGCAGGAGGCAATTAAAGAGCAAGCTAGATAATACATTTCTAAAGTCAAAACCTTGATCTCTAGTTTAAAAAAAATGAAAAGAAAAGCTGTCTTATCAAGTTACATTAGTTACATTTTTCAGAGTTAAGGGCACATTGGGGAGGGTTTAACTTTTAACCCAGGTATACTGATAAATACTGTGCTTTTATGGAAATATATATATTTTTTTTTTTTAAAGAGAAAAAGTGAGAAACAGTCTTGGAAAAATGTCAAAGAGTCACTAAGAGAGCCTTACAACTTGCTAGACAATCTACACAGATTCAGAGAGACTGAAGGAGTGAGAGCCATAGTCACCAATATCCATTATTTCTTGATAAGAAAAATGGGAATAAAAGGATAAATAAGCACAACCAAGGAGACCAAAGACCGAAACACAAACTCGTAGGCTGTTTGTCAGTGCTTTCTACTACAAAGATGCCTAAAATAAGAATTTGAGAGGTAACCTGACAGAGGCCAAGAAAATGCCCAAACTTGCCTGGATCCACCTACCAGTACAGAACTTTGATCTTCCCTAAGAGATTAAGTTGTCAAATGTTACCTTACGACGCTAATGGTAAGAGCTAAGTGCCTGGACATTAAATGCTTGTGATACCATAACTGTCATTAGCATTGAGCTGGACTGAGAATCATAAAACATTAGTGGCTACCACAAGCCTTCAGGAGCCCCAGAAGGAGAGTCGCTGGTTTAAATCCTGGGTACAACTCAGACCACACCCAGCACATTGTTGCCTTGTGAGGGAGTGCATTTCCCAGTCAATGGATACATTCCAGTAGAGCTGGACAATTGGAGAAGTGTTCTGGGTTGGGGAGAGATTTCAGGATTGAGACATCTACACTACTCTTAACACAAGAGAGAGAATCAGACACAGGTATTGGGAAAAAACCAAATCAAATAGAAAGAAAACTCTTGGCAGTAAGAGTTGTTTACTTCCTTATTCTCAGGTGAAGAAACCAAGGCCCTGAAGGGTTAAGTATGTCACCACTCAAGGTCACTTGTGTGATTTATTGACAGATCTGGAAACCAGCTCTCCGTATTCCCAGCAGAATGCTCTTTCCTCTTGAATTGAAAGAAAATCCAGCAGTTCACTAGTTTGTGAAATGAAGGACCTGTACTTAAAGATGTTCATATATTGCCCTTGTTTAGAACAAAGTGCCCTGGTATATAACACAAATACTTCGCTAGAGAGACAGACCACAGAAAATAAGCTAACAATGAAATTTACAGACAGTAATTCAGACACCAAGATATCAAGACTTGACCATCAAAAAAGGCATAAACATTTAGCCACTGATTACTGATCTGCCTGGGATACAATTAACATTAGAGGAAGAATAAGAAAATATTTTCAAATAATACTATTAAAAGAAAGGTGCTTGGTATCATGAAAAAAGTACACCTTAGGGAAGAATTTGAGATGATGCTTCCCAAAGAAGAAAAAGCAACAGATTATTTTTTAAAACCCTTCAAAGCCCCTCAGGTAACCATCAATTTTATATAGAAAGCTTGCTAACCTGCCTCTGTACAGGGTACGCACACTGTGAAGGCTGGAGAGATTATGACTAATTACATGGAAGTGAGGACGTTGAGTAACTTTTTGTACAGTATCCAAATTACTGAAACAGAGTGATTTTATTTTCCAAGTGTGAAGCCATACCGACAGGAAACAAGCAGGGCTATTCTACCCCAGCAAAGCGCCTTAGCTAGTCAGGCATTCTGTAACAAGTCTCCATGGCAAATTTCCTAACACACACTTCTAAACACAAAGAACTCTTCCTCAGTGAGTGGCAATAAATAGGCTTGTGCAACTTCAACTAGAAGGATATTCAGATCCTTCTGGGATCTTTTCACGAAAGCAGCAGAACGCTATAGTCACCTTGCCATCCTAAAATTGTGAAAGGATTATAAAATCATAGAACTTCTGGAAGCTACAAGCAGCCTAAACAGGACCTAGTGAATCCTATGACTTCATTTTTCAACTGAAAAACTGTCACCCGCCTCCAGAAAAAAAAAGGTAGAATGACTTGCCCAAGGCCATCCAATTACTGAGTAGCATGGTAAGAACTACTACGGTCAAGGGCTCAGACCTAGTACCCTCTCCACAAAGCCACAGAAACAGCCTTTATAATCCTAAAACTATGCACCAGATATAACCTGTTGCTACTGCTAAGTTGCTTCAGTCGTGTCCGACTCTGTGCGACCCCATAGACGGCAGCCCACCAGGCTCCGCCGTCCCTGGGATTCTCCAAGCAAGAACACTGGAGTGGGTTGCCATTTCCTTCTCCAATGCGTGAAAGTGAAAAGTGAAAGTGAAGTCACTGAGTCGTGTCCAATCTCAGCAACCCCATGGACTGCAGCCTACCAGGCTCCTCCGTCCATGGGATTTTCCTGGCAAGAGTACTGGAGTGGGGTGCCATTGCCTTCTCCGAGATATAACCTAGAATGTGGAAATTTGTGTCCCTACAGGTCTCAAATTTTGTGGCCACACAAACCAGAGAACATACATTCACAATCCCTTCCCCACCTCCACAGTGACTTCATCTCTTTATCTCCCCATCAAGAATCTTGGAACACAGGTGATTAAGACGGACCTTATTAGATCTAATAGAGGAATAACCTTGAATCTTTTTGATTAAAAATACACGTTGGAATTTTAATACTAGTCAGAGCACTTCCTTTCAAACATCTCAGGGTGAAGTGTGACAAGCCACTGCACTGTGACATGGGATGGGGAACTGCTGCTGCGAAATATAAATAATCACTACAGGTGCAGCCGATGCTGTGAACACAAGAATCTCATCAACAATACTGAGGATTAGATCTGATTTTGCCCCTAGACTTGGATAAAGCAGCTTTCGGCAGGAAATAGACACTGTTAGACTGAACAAGTTTCAACGAGCCTAAAGGAGAAGAAGCAGGTAGCCTCCTCACTCTGGGGCCTTCTCAGATCTGGACAAAAGGCTAAATGCTGAGAATGCAGGGTTTGGCAATCCCATGTGGGAATGAGGGCTGAATTCCAATCCCCAATTCTGCCCCTTGGTGTGCCCTGAAGTCCGTATTTATTCACCGCAACATTTTTAAAGTGATTCCTGGGTACTGGGCTCTGTGCCCTCTACGTTGAATTAAATAAAATCCCTGCTCTGTCGACCAAGAGTCTCCAATATGGGATGTGTATACCACTGAGTGAGGTGAAGGTAAGATACCACTGAGGAATGACAAAAAAATACAAGAATTGATTTAAAATTATAGTCTCATTGTTTTGACTTCTATTTTTGTGATTACCATTTTACGGATAACTAAATAGGCCTTGGTGCCATGCTCCAGAAATTAGAAAATCGGTCAATCAAAGTTTGGGACCCTTGTTCTAGTCCCTTGGTGTGACGCTTAGGCTCACCAAAGCTGTGATGGGACAGCAAATCAGAAGAACTTGCAAACAGTACTTGGGTGATTCCAAGATGTCTTGTAAGATCAACTGTGGGTGGGCACCCAGTCCTCCCCAATGTGGCTTTTGAGGTCACTGATTTTCCAAAATGTAAATATACTGCCCTTGCGATGCCCTTTACATGCACTGGTCATATAACATACTTTTAAGGGTGAAATGGAGAGTACTCAAGTGAAATAAGGAGTTGTCAGGTGTATAATACTCTACAGGTCATGAAGTGAAGAAGAAAATGTAACACAAGTGCCCTCTAACCACAGCTCAGAAAGTGCTATGATGATGCTAGTTTAGGCAATCTGATCTGGACTGGTGCCAATTATCCTCATATTTCCCAAGCCATCCACAGTCACTTGTGTAAGGCTCAAAGTCAAAAACAGAACATTGGTGAATTCTAAAGAAAGATGTCTGATGCTCTATAGCAAGGAGTGCACTCTCATTAAAATGTGATATTTCTTTGTGCTTTTTTAGATAATAATGTAAAACAGCCCTTTTCCTTACAGAGCAGGCAAGACGAGTCATTAAAACTCAAGGAATCTGCTCCACAAGCTCTTTTCAATTGCTTTTCTCTCTGGGGCTTGAAAGAAGTGTCAGGGAAAGGCACCTCTTCTGCAATGAATTCCCTAAAAGTTTAAAGAGGTTTGGGGGGAAAAAAATAGTCCCATCCCCTCCACCTAGTCTTCTTTCCTTCTGGTTCCCCACTCCCACCCCAACTTTTCCAGATAATGTATCTTTGGTAGGCAAAATGCTCCTCACTGCAAAGTTAACATTTTTTACTGAAAAGTTAAATTTCACCTTATTGAAGGAAAATGACTTCAAATATGTAACTTCAACCTGAAAGGAGGGGGATAAAAAGAAGAGAAGGGGGTGGTAGTGGCCAAAGAATGACACCGGTTCCAAGGCAACTGGCCACAATACTCAAAAAAAAAAAAAAAAAAAAACCACCCATTGGCAGACAGCAAGCAGAACAGTTCCCACCACCCACCTGGAGGCAGCAATACTCTGGCCTGAATAGAGAGGATTCTCCATGGGGGTCTGCTCTTTCTTTCTAACTGTCTAGGTATAAGGTAAAGGAAATTCCCTTTACCCAAGGCCTTTCAGAACCCCTTTCTCTCTAAAACAGTTCTTACACTACCCTTGATTTAATCTGGCCACACAGCACAACAAGGAAGAACAGGAGCCTACCCCAAGCCCGGCACTCAATTATCCTGTTCTTTCTCTACGGGGGCTATCTGCCACTGCCACCTCCAGCACCTATTTCAGATTCTTTTCTGAAGCGAATGTCTAAAAGCCGAAACTGTCCCCATTTGCGGAGAGGGTCTGTGGAAGTCAGAACCATTTGAGCGACTTCCCCAAACTCGGGGAGCTCAAAAGAAAAGTTCTCCTGGTTAAGCAACAACAGAAAACGGCTACCTTCCGAGAGCTTATGTTCTGGCACTTTCATTTTCCTCCAATATCCTGTACTTCAGGTCAGCATTCCTTCTTTAAAAGGCCTTGCTGGGTAAGAAGACTAATACATCCAGAGAAACCTGCAATTTCCCCTCCTTCTCCCTTGTTTTGGCCTGGCTTCCCCGCGCGCTCCAGAACCACAGGCGCTGGCTGATGAGTCCGGAGTGAAAGCGGACCCAGGTGCCAGGTTGCTCTCCCCGGACAGGGCCAAACAGGAAGGCCACTGGCCCTGACTACCGTACAGGTGTTTCTTCTCCCCACATGCTTCCCCACGAAAACCGCCTCGGTCTCAGACTCGGGCCAAGTTCGAGGCTCCCTCACCCCTAACGCCTGCAGAGCTCTTGCCAGCTGAGCAGGGGGCCCGGGTGAGAAGACAAAGTCGCGTGAAAAGGTTGCCAAGGGCAAGCGTTTCCAGATTCCTCTTTCCTCCTCGGCCCCAGATGCACTTGAGAGTTAGGAGGTGTGGGGGAGCTGGTGATCGTGCCCTTAAAGCCTGGGAAAAAGAGCTACACGGGTCTTGGACCCGGATTGGCAAAGCTTGGGAAGCCCGTGGCGCTGGAACGAGTGCCAAGGAGGTGCCGGCGGCCCACCCCCCCACCCTCCTCGGCACATTGCGGGGGGGTGGGGGTGGGATGGGATCGGTCA